>JAGFPH010018093.1:0-12245 GCA_018207615.1 Philaenus spumarius | reverse complement strand
AATTTTTTCAAACCCTTTCTTAGTGAGCACCTATGGCCCTAGAGGAAGCTACATACCAAATTTCATTCCAATCCGTTCGGTAGTTTTTGAGAAATCGTGATGAGTGAGTCAGTGAGTCAGTGGGTTTTGGCTTTTATATATATAGATGAGTAGAAATAATATTTTTAATTTTTTTATTTTTGAATCTTTCTACGTAATAATCACTAATATTTTAAAGCGAACGGACTTGTGCGTCCATAGAACAAAGGCTTTAAATTGGCGTGCGACGCACGCAATGCTCTGTGTATTGAAAGTTCTCCCAATGCGGGGGTTGGCGTTCGAAGCACGCAATGCACTGTGTATTGAAAATACTCCCAATATCCGGATTGGCTTGCGTAGCACGCAATACATTGTGATTTGAAAGTACTCCTAATACGGGGATTGGCGTACGAAGCACGCAATGCCCTGTGTGTTGGCCGCTTCTGATAGTGTTCAGTGTCAAGCTCACATGTGCGTCCTTAGAAGTGAACGTTGGACTATGGTTTTGTTAAATTGACGCACTTACTTGCCTTCATAACAAGGCAGGTTTTTCTAAATGAGTTAGTACTTCAGATGTGTCTCGTATTATGTATTACTAGTGGACCCGGCAATGCTTGGCTATTGCTATTGCTTGATTTACCTAACCTAAAATTATATTCAGTTTTTGATCCAAATCAGTTGTTGATCAAAATAAGCTGTTGATCAAAATCAGCTGTTTTGAGCTTTTCATACGAACAGCTGTTTTTGGTGTCCCTGATAAAATCAAAAGAAATCTTTCTTCTTCTTCCTTAAGATTGACCTTCCATAAGATTATCATTGAAACTTTGAGGGCTACTGGGGCGTATCCCTGAGGACCGATGTAAATTATAATGGGATTCTGCTCATCTGCAGGACACTACCTTTCTAACGGTATGCGCGAATTTCTCCCACGATGCACACAAGCTGAGAAAAAAGGACGACAAGTTTTGTGCTTGCCTATTAATATATAGAATCATCTATAGTTTTAAAATGGCGTTGGAAACATTTTAGTAGTAAAGGCCCTTAGAATTACCTGTATGGTTATTCTTTGCTGACTTTGAATTAGTTCAAAATTTGACGCGGGATATTTATTTAAAAAATATGTCTGAAAGGAAACGACTACTAAAGTGCAGAATGTGTTAGTAATTCTGTTAGTATAGTGCTATTCCATATTAGTATACCTGGCTTTGTCGGCAGAACTATTGTGTTCTTTGGATATGGGCTTTGCACGTTTTTTACTGAGAAAGAAGTTTATACAGGTGTGATAGACTGCAAGTACGTGCCTATAACCTATTAGTTTAGGTTTAGAGACTTGGATTTAACCGAAACTACACTGCTTCTAACCTACATTACACTGTTCAATAATACTGTTAGGCCAGTCGGTAGGGGTCAATTTAGACCAAAAGTTCCAGTAATTTACAATACGGCTGATTTTTTTTTATAAGTACATTAAAGTATGTAGATTAAGATAAAAAAAAGTTTACCAGTCTATCGATTTCCCAAAATCGAAAAAAATCGATTATCATTTTTTTTTCGATTATCTTTAATATTTCGAGATGGGATGAAGATAGAGAAAAATAAAAAATACCACCGTGTAGGGGAGGTATTTTTCAACAAAAAAGGTCGTATGTATTTATTTTTTCCGAGAAATGGTTTGTCTGGAAAAAATTCGATAATGCAGGTATGTATTTTGGAGCAGGGGAAATCACTAAAATGGGACATCTTATTCATATATGAAGCGTTGGCTCATTCTAAATTGGCCAAATTTTAATATATCGAATTGAAACTTGACATAGGAGTCAAAATATATATTTTAAACATTTATGCTGAGTCTCAGCTTGTTATCTTCAAAATGACCCGATCTAGGAGTCGATTTCGATTTTCGATTTTAGGAGTACCGGACCCACGAACTAATTTCAATCTATTCCAGTTTCGTCAATTTTTGGAATATCAACATCAAATTTGTTTTACAAGTTGAGTACACCACTATAAATATTCTTAGTAAGTATGGACAATTTTTTCCATGTTATTTTTAAAAACGAGGCGCTTGAAAATGGTCTTCTGTTCTACCTATCTCGTTTTAACTATAACACCTTTGGATTCAACGACTCCATTTTCGACATTTTTGAACATATCGATTTAAAAATTGGTACAGAAGTTAAAAACACAATTGTTTTTTGCTATACTTATTTTAAAAACAATATGTAAAAAATCGACTAATCTGCAGCCGATTAACTCAAGCGTTTTGATGAAAAATCTAAAAAGGTCTAAAATTATACTTTTATAAGTTACTTGTGCCTTGAAAAGTAAATAATAAAAAAGGTTTATACTCCTTGATCTTGTTTTAATCTATATATTTAACTTGTAAAAAAACTTTCAGGTTGATATTTTGAAAAGTTTCTAAACTGGAGCTGTTTAAAATGAATTGGTGGGTCCGGTACTCCTAAAATCGAGAAACCCATTGATAAGTCAAGTGGCTCTAGATCGGGTAATTTTCAAGATAACAAGCTGAGACTCAGCTTAAATGTTTAAAATATATATTTTAACTCCTATGTCAAGTTTCAATTCGATATATTAAAATTCGGCCAATTTAGAATGAGCCAACGCTTCATATATGAATAAGATGTCCCCTTTTAGTGATTTCCCCTGCTGCAAAATACATACCCGCATTATCGAATTTTTTCCAGACAAACCATTGTTCGGACGAAATAAATACATATGACATTTTTTGTTGAAAAATACCTCTCCTACACGGTGGTATTTTTTTATTTTTCTCTATATTCATCCCATCTCGAAATATAAAGGATAATCGAAAAAAAAAAATGATAATCGATTTTTTTTTCGACTTTGGGAAATCGATAGACTGGTAAACTTTTTTTTATGTTAATCTACATACTTTAAGGTACTTATAAAAAAAAAATCAGCCGTATTGCAAATTACTGGTAGTTGTAACCTATACCGACTGGGCTATGTATGTTGTTTTTCAAATGTATAGCATATCGAAAATGTATTGATTTTCTCCATTAAATTTATTTTTTTAACAAAATGTAATAATTCGATAACGAAGCTGACCGCTGACGTAATTTTAGTGAATTTCCAAAATTAAATTTGTAAGTTTTAGGGTTTCAACCAACAATTTGGGAAATTGGTCTACTCACGAAAGCGTTGAATAGCTGCCTGGGTGGGCTAAATATATTAGTAGAATTTGTTTGCACCTAAACCTCCAACTTCGACTTACGAGCTGCTTCCTTCCACTTGTACCGGGAAAACTCACTTTCCGAGCGAAATTAATATAATTCTGGTAAACCATTTAACGGAACGGAAACCCCTCCGGTTCGTTTTCCTCTTAATTACTACGCCTTCCTTCAGATAAGTTAACGAATTGATTTTATGTTTCTGCAAATTCGTGATTCGTCCAAAGAAATAATATCGACAATAGAGATTTCCAAATAGGTCAGCACAACAACAACAACTTTAATGCCTTAAGGTACAGTGTACGTAAGCTAGATGTTGACCATTTACAAAAGTAACATATTTTATGACATTGTTCGTTCTTATCCTTATTTTTCCCTAATTAAAACACAATTTCAGAGACCGAAATAACACCAAATCATACACACAACAATAATATTAGTACATTTACACATGAGTTAGTTATTTGAAGATATTTACTAAAGTAATTTATTACATCAAATTTAAAATCGATTTTCTAAGTTTTAGGCCATACATAACAAAAAGGTAGATAGTTTTCATGGCCTGTACTGAGTTGTATAATAAATGATGCACACAAGTGTAATTGTTTAAATATTTACATCTAAAAAGATTATAACATTCACATTTTAACAATAAACGGTACCAGGAACTGGCACATACTTTCTCACAAACATATTTAAATTATTAAACAGATTCACGGTGACTTGTAGGGTGGGGTAGGATAGGTGATTTTGTATTAAAGTTGTTTTCCCATAAAAATTCATAAAATAACGGAAAAACCAACTTTTCTCAAAAACGGCTCGAACGATTTTGATTAAAATTTTACAGTTTATATAAGCCTACTTTAGGTCCCTAATAAACTATATAATTTTAATCAAAATCGTTAGAGCCGTTTTTGAGAAAAGTAGATTTTTCCGTTATTTTAAGGGTTTTTATGGGAAAATTACCCTTAAAAATAAAAAATTCACAAAAATGAAAACAACACCTGGAGATACCGTAGATTAGTACCTCCATACCAAATTTCATCAAAATCGGACGATTGGTTTAGGCTCTAGGTCTGATAACATCCACACAGACACACAGTGTACCATCCTCAAAGGGAACAAACAAAATGGAAAGCGTACTGAGTCAAAAATGGGGTGGTACATACATAAAAAAAAAAAACAAAGATGATAAATCCTTCTAAGGATAATAATCTGTAGCCTTACCTTATTTTGGAAAGTTTTTTTTAAGAAAACACCTGAATTAGCTATTCACAGGAAATGCCAAACAAATACAATTCACTTAATAAACAATTTGTTTATTAAAATATTATTTTAAATTAAAATACAAAAAATTATACGCCCTTAAATAATAAAAATGTTAAATTGACATGCCCTTAAGTACAATTGATTTTCAAAGAAAATATTTACAATATATATATTAATTATGTTCAAAAAGAAAAACCCTCCCCAAAATAAAATTTGAAAAACCCTCCCTGTTTACAATAAAAAAAATACAAAATTACGAACTAGTAGTGTTTACAAATTTACAAAATTGAATACATTCACCATGGATTTGATAATAATTTTATATCTATGGCCAAACTTAATACTAGGTAAAAATTAATTAATAAACAAAATTATGAGACGTCTCTCTATAAAAAAAAGTATGTAAATTTTCTAATATAGAGCCCTTAGGGCTAAGGTCCGAAATATGCTATAGCTGCACCTCCCAATTATTATTATAAAAAAAATATTATTGTAGCCTTTTTCAACTATGTAAGAATTTATTAATTTGATATCATTTTTAAAGTAACAGACAGTTCAAAATTCTAGCAACACTCAGAAATGTTTTCATAATAGCTGGTTGTTATTGTTCCGAAGATAGAAGACAAAACTTGTAGGATGTTAAACCCATGCGATACTTAAACCAGTGATGTTCACTATAAGAAAAAAAAACACATGTTTTAGTACATGGCTAAAAACATGTATAAAGTTGCATAACTATTTCATGTATGAAACTGTAATTTAACCTCGTGTATAGAACTGTATTGTATTTTCCTGTATAAAACTGTAATTTAACCTCGTGTAAGAAACTGTATTCTAATTTATAGGCTTACAAAGAAATATTTAAAACAGAGCTTTGAATACACACTATTACACCTTTATAAGGCTTAAAAAGGCTTCTAAATCTTATAATGCAAACTGTTTAAGGCTTGTGGCTACGTAAAGTAAAACAGATAGGCTTTGTAAAATATAGGCTATGAAAAAATGAAGTTAAGTTATGACATAAATTTACTCTGCAAGTGTAGATAAATGTTACAGTTAAATTCACACAATACATATTATTATAGCTAACTCAGGGTGTAATTTAGGTTTGAACTTTACCTGGTAGAAGATAGATGGATATCTTAGCCGGTAGACATGTTTTGTAACGAAATAGGCCTTAGACAAGGTCGGACAGATTTGCCTTGAAACGCCATAAAAACACTTCACGAGAATAACATTAAACAACTCACGAACGCATATTAATAAAACTTGCTTACAGATGGTGAAATTTACCAAGTCGGTTTTACATTTAAATAAATTCGGTTCAGACTAAGAGTTGATCGTGTTGTCACTTTCATCTGACATGGTCAAGGCTACGGCAGAAGGATGAATAAACAAAAAAAATGACCGGCTACAAGCCAGGCAGGGAACAGCTGTTGAGTGGCAGACTGGTCTTACGTACAATGTTGCCAACATAAATTGGCCTTGGCGCGCGAATTCAAAGTTACTAGTTTCTAGATTTACGTTTCTACAAACGTTACAACAGACACAAACACACAGACATCACTCCGAAAACCACTTTTTTAGGTTCAGGGGGGCCCAAAACGGATATTTCCACCAAAAACTCAAACTCGAAAATTTTGACGAATACAATACTTTCTCCATATACTATGGTATAGTGGGAGAAAGTAAAAGGTGAGTTATAGTGTCATTTCCTGTTACACAGATTTCACTGGGGTTAAAGCTATATACTTGTCTTTTTGTAATATTAATCTATTATATTTCTTGCATGCAAAACGTAATTGAGATATAATTCTAAATATGAATAAAGGACAATTCTCTTCAAACTACGTTTCACAGGGGGTTAAGCCACTTATATGTATGTAATAATCATTGAATCTTGAATTTAAAACGGAATCAATGTCTGAGCATATTAAATTGTTTTTGAATTTTTCAACTAAATCTTTTCTTGACTTAGGTCAGGTATAAAAACACTATAAAAAACCAAAGTTAAAACATTTTGTAAATATTACACGCGTTTTGGCGAGCACTTACGAAAATATACTGGATTGCAATTTAACATTGCTTTGTTAAAGTTATATTCTTAAACCTATTAATTAATTACATCTCACCAATATGCCATCTAGTCAATCATTCTCAATCTAACCTGGAACACAAGATAACACACATATTAGAGATAACTGAAAATTCCTCTTGTGCATGTTTACAAAAGATAAATAAATAAAGAGATATAGATAAATAGAAGAAGTCCTGACTGTCTGATTGTTAAACATAAGGCTCTGCCGCAACTCTTACAAACCGTAACTAAACCGAAATAAAACTTTAGCTAACCAAGGCTCTACCGCACCCTTGTGTATAATATACGTAATTACATAACCAAACTTAATCGAATCCGACTGTATTACTTAACGTTAAAACTTTCTCTAACTAAAATTTGTTTCAATATAAATTCTCCATACGTTTGTCGGTAGACACGGTAGCTTAGTAACACAATTACGGTTTTAGCTTTAACATTAAAATTATCAATAATTACTCTATGTTGTGTACCGTTTAATCGATTAGTTATTAATAAAATGTCTCTGATTTATAACGCGTTTCTTTTTTACTCGATACTTTACCACTTCTACGACCTTAGGCTCTGCCACACCCTTGATTTACATCAAAACTTTCGATAATAATTTTATTTTCTAAATCATTTACTAACACGATTATACTTAACGCTTTTCCCCGAATTTTGTTGAACCAGCATTCTGGACTTGCTAACTGACTAACATTTCTGTACATCGTTATAAAATCGACACCCCAGCTAGATGCTGACTAGACATTCCAATAGTTAGCAAATGTAATGTAAATCTTTTACAAATTTTGTGGCCCAGACTTATCCGATCTTTTTCGAACTAAAACTTAGGCTTAGCTGTACTCGTGACTGTTTATACTGTACAAGCCCCGCATAGATTGTACTTTGAGGTTATGTTACAACTTCAATTATTTATTATAATTACTTGCCCGAACGTAAGGCTCTCCCGAGTCCAACCGAACAACACTTAGCCGAACTAAAAATTTGGCTTACCTAACCTTAGGCTCTGCCACACCCTTGTGTATGATATACATAATTACATAACCAAACTTTAGATGTAGACTTACACATTCCAAACGAATCAGCAAAACTTATGTTAGCATGTGTAACAATGCCGAGTCGGCAGAATTGTATCCGTTGTACTGTCTAATGAATTCGCTGATTCTCTACCAGAACGCGCTACCGTCGGACGGGTTAATATTTCTAAAACTCTCTACCAGAATGCGCTGGCGTCAAATCCTTGTAAGAAATAAATTACATTTAAATTCTGTTTTTTTTTATTATTTCCCCATATTTACCATGGCAGCAATTAATTGCCAGTTTTCAATACATAATGTTGTGCAATAGCCTCTAACACCATTGTACTAAAATCTCGTTACACAGCGTTAACCCAGGAGTCAAGGCGGTCACTGACCCCTAGACATGTACAAAAACCGTATCACTCTTTTCCAAACACTTTTTTTTTTCTTGTTCACATTAAAATGACAATTTGATAACAGTTACAGTAAAGAAATGGTTATAGGAATGACTCATTAAAACAACTTTGTTACACAAATACAGTTTATTATTAATAATTCCCTCTCATTACAACACTAAATTATTTACAGTAATAACGGCTATTAGAATACAAAATACATTGGATATAAATAAAAATACAATGTTTTGGCCATTCGCCCTGCCAATAATTTCGGTGTTTATAGTCCGTGTGGTTCTTTTAACTTAAAAAGAGAATCGTAATAATATTTAGCACTTTTTAAGGCACACTTACTGTCGTATTGAAGGTGCTGAGGTAATATACAATTAACCTCTGTACAGTGCGAGTATCTTTCCATCTCTGGTAATTCTTCCACGTGTGGCAGAAGCTTTCTCAAAAACTGAGCTTTTTCCAATCCTTTTGTGTAAATTATGGAAAACGGTTTGCAAAGCGTTCGTATCACGTCTTCGTCGTAAGGAACGTCACCTTCTTCCCAGCCGATATGATGATAGTTTTTTTGTAACCAAAGGGCTGTCCTCCGAGCGCCACTATTCAGTTGATCAAATGTATAAGGCGGTTTGAAAACAACGACACTGGAGAAATTCTCACCGACTATAGCAAACTCTTTGACTATAAACTTATAGTTGTTATCGTGGTAACCGTGAAACTCAACTACTGCCTGCATATTTTTTGAACAACTTCACCTCTTCGTACAATCTGTCCACTTCGGGGAGTGTACTGGAAACGAATTCGTCTGTGGTTAGGCACTTAATGATGTACTCGCGCAAATCCTCCTCGTAATAAAATAATTCTTTAATACGAAGGTTTATCAGAGGTATGGCGTCTTTAAACAGTCCCCACTCCGATAGGTTCAAGTTTAAAAAATGCTGACCATCATTGAATGTAACATAACGTTTTCCAAACACAGTTGTTACTCGAATATTCCCAACACTTAGATTAAATTCGTGCGTAGCCTTTCCTTCAAGAGCAGAAATTATGTCCAAAAGTAATATTTCGTTAAACACTTCGTCTGTAAAGAAAACAAAATTTTTACCCGCCTGAATCAACAACCCTAGGCTATACCCCGTAGGCTGGAATAGTCATGTTGCTGCGATTTTTGTGCACTCGGGATTTAGGAAATGTACTGATTTCAAGAAAATACCCAGCGATGTGTTAGGTAGACTCCCTACGACCATCCTCTCCGGCTCCATGATCGTTACTGAAAGTTTACCTAAATTGCAAGCTTGGTTTACTACTGACCTATAGCGAATTGGGGTATCGCTAATGTCGGTGAATATAAACGTTGTATAAATTCTGGAAAGTTTTTGTGTTTCACGGTTTAAAAAGTAGAAAGCAGAACTACAAGCGCGTCCTTATTATGCTTTATCTTTTCGTTTAGTGCTTGTACAATATTTGTAATTGCCCGCTTTAGCCCGTCTTTGAATGACGCAAAGTTAATTCGTTTTAATTTGGCTCCTTAGAAATTGTGACAGCATTGTTGTCGATAATTCCCATGGCTAAATTACCTATACGCTTATAATTACAGTCATAGTATTCGCACATATTAATAATATTTTTTTTTAAGTTAATGTATTGTTTATGACCCAAGTTTTTAGTTCATTCAACTGTCGCAAATTTACGGCATCTTCGTACCCTAAACCATTGGACATACCTACAATACGTTTACTATTAACATTAAACAACCCACCTGCTCGGTCTGGAAATGTTTCATCTTATGATTGTCAAATATCGATTCCAAAGCGGCCGCTACGTCTAACCCTGATTTCGACTTTATAGGCACAGGAAAAATGCTTAGGCTAGCATAGGATTCTAGGCTATTAACTAACCAAACCCAAACTACAACAAATAATACCTTGGAGATACATAACGTTATTTAACCTAACGGACATTAGCGGACATTACTTATTAGCTAAACCCTGTTTTGACAATGACCACGACAACGACAATGACGACAAAAACGACAACGACGACGACGACGACGACTTGACGACAAAGACAACGACGACAAAAACGACGACGAATTTAACGTTGACCACGACGACGACGACAAAAACGACGACGAAGTTAACGACGACCACGACAACGACGACAAAAACGACGACGAATTTAACGTTGACCACGACAACGACGACAAAAACGACGACGAAGTTAACGACGACGACAAAATCAGCGACGACCAAGATGACGAAGCGACGCTACGAGAACGCGATGAGAACGGAAGAGAGACCGTTCAATTCAACAACACATCTCAGATGTAGTCCCATAAGACTCCAACACAGCCTAGCCTTATGCTATGGCGACACCACTAACAGTCGACGAGACCTATACCTAAGTTCTTAACTAACCTAAAATATACTAATTCTATGGGTTGCACAACAAATAGCCTAGAAGACCATGGTTAGCTGTTTTCTAACCTAACCTAAATAGGATACATTATCATAATCTATTTGTGTGTGTGTGTGTGTAACACTTTACTTCTATCGGTATTATTTTCAATTGTCAAATGGTAGCCTAAATAAATCTGGACAACTATTTTAGCTTTTACATTAAAATTATTAATAATTACTTTATGTTGCGTTTCTTTTTACTCGACAATTTACCACTATGTTAACAGTAAAAGAAACATTTATAGAAAATACTTCTTGCAGCCCGATGTAGACTTATACATCCGCCACGAATCAGCAGAAAGTTATGCTAACGCGTTAAGATTGCTGAGTTGGCAGAATTGCACCCCGGAGTACTGTCTATTGAACTGGCTGATTCTCTAACAGAAAACGTGACCGTCGGACAAGCAAATATTTATAAATTATCTACCAGAAAGCTCTACGGTCGAAAACTTGTAAATATAATGTTATGTACGAATGCAAAAAATAAATTACATTTGCATTCTGTTTATTTTTTTTCCATTAGGCTATGACGACACTCCTGCTTTTGTAGCGTAGTTTGGAGCTATACATGCTCAGGCTTCGCTGTACCCTGAATTATATTTAAAACAAGGCGGCTTGAGTAACCCCCTCCCCCCAAAATTTTGCCTCGAAAATACTCCGGGTGAACTTAACCTTAGACTTCGCTGTACTTTGAAATACCTACATAAAATGCGATATATTTCCAAGTATAACCCGAGCTTAACCGATCTTACCCGAATTAAGACTTATGCCAACGGTGAGTACTTCCACCGTATTATGATGTATACCCTGGACTTGACCGAATCCCCCTCTCGCACGGTGATATTTCTTTACCAGAACGCGCTGATGTCGGATGGGGGATAGTTCAAAAATTCTCTACTAGAATGCGTCGTCGTCAAACACACAGAGTCCGGAGTGTTGGTGGGAGTGGGGGAATGCCGTCATATTTATTTAATATCAATATTTAATGGCATACACTTTCCACTTTTAAAATTGCATAGTATTAAGAAGAAGCTTTTTTTCATAGGAGTTGTAATGAAAGACGACAAAAGGTTAAATACAATTTATTATCCCACTTTATTCACAACCAACTACAATTATTATTTCGTCCTTACTGCTGTTTCTATATGTGGGCAGTTCTATCGCCCATCTGTCTATGCTGATGGACCACTCCTGTTGTCTTTTTTTTTAACGATTCTTAAAAGAAACTTTAAAGTTGGTTTACACACCACAGTTGATTTTAAAATCATACTGTACAGATTGTCGGCGCATTGGTACTTTTTTTTTAACACGGTAATCTCCTAGGTAAGTATACTGATCCATGCGATGGAATAAAGTCCTCTAAGATAAAAACACTCTCGAAAAAGATTCTATGCTTTCTCTACATACACTGCAGCGTGTACAACACAAGGCGCACGACGCGCAAGCTATTAAATGTTTGCACGGGTAGAAAACTACTTGAACTTCGTCCGATAAACAGATTTTACACTCGGTCGTAGGTAGAGTTCGATTTTTCGGTACCACAATATTACAGTCGTATTTTCCAGCCGCATTCACAAAGTCTTTTCCTTTCGCTAACAATAGGAACTTGCACTTGTGGAACCATTTTGCGTGTACAGTCCAAGGATCGTCCTGGTCTTCCCAATCTTTTAAACCGCCTCCGCAACAGAAACATATCGTTTGATCTCCAACGCCGGTGTAAAAGAATCCAGAGTCGCTAAACTGTTGAGACTTTACTTTTAATTGTT
>JAGFPH010018092.1:1254-13308 GCA_018207615.1 Philaenus spumarius | reverse complement strand
ATCCCGGGAATAAATCCAGAAAAGGGGACCGGAGAGTTCGGGACTCCCTGTATAGTGCTACTTCGGTTATTCACAATTTCAATTCCCTGTTATCAGGGTCGAAATTACAGGACTAACTTTTCAAAAATCTAATACTGAACTCTGTAACTCAAGTACGATTATTAGCGAATTTCCATAGGAAAAATGAGCTATTGCAGTGGCCCTTATGGTAAGACCCAAGATCGGGTGTAGCAAATGAGCACCGATAATGGTCCCCAGAACACGTTTTAGGGTGTCATTAAAAATCATATATATATGCACATATGTGTTCGCACTCTAGCGGCCGCATTTTAAGTCCGATTTGGTTCAAATTTGGTACACATGTTGGTTGTCTACGTCGCTCGGACGAGTTCGTTAGCCAAAAAATCCAACAATCGGAAGCACTTTTTTTGGCCGGAAGTAACAATTTTTTTAGATCTTCCTACGAGAATGAATTTGTTTTTGAGTTCTTTCTACAAATATGAATGTAGGATGTTATTCTGCACATTTTGTTTTTTTACGCAACCTTATAGCTCGCTTGGTTCCCCCAAAATCGACCAAAACGTAAAATACCACAGAAGTACCCGGTTCAAAGCCATGTTGTGGATTCTACCGCGGGGTTGGCGTGCGAAGCACGCAATGCATCGTGTAATGAAGATACTCCCAATACGGGGGCTGGCGTGGAAAGTACGCAATGCTTTGTGTGTTGAAGATACTGCCAACACGGGAGTTGGCGTGCGAAGCACGCAATGCTTTGTGTGTTGAAGATACCCCCAAAATGCGGAATGGCGTGCGAAGCACGCAATGCTTTGTGTATTGAAGATACCCCCACAATGCGGAATGGCGTGCGAAGCACGCAATGCATTGTGTACTGAACACAATCCCAATATGCGGAATGGCGTGCGAAACATTTTGTAGCTATTCAGCACCGTCGTGAATAGACCTAGTTCCCAAATTGTTGGTTGAAACCCTAAAACATAGGCCTATAAACTTAATTTTGGAAATTTGCTCAACTCACGTCAGCGGTTCAGCTGCGTGGTCGAATTATTATTGTAATTGTGTTTCATCTTTAAACTTAGACTAAACAAACGCTAAACTTTAGACAATCCAATTAACTGTGGAAGCAAAAACTACTATTAAATGTACACAATTCAGACCTGTAGTTCACCGAAGGACTAACAATAACACATAGGCCTACTACATCCAATTAAAATCATTTTTATTTATTTCGAGTGGCACGTACAGCATGAATGTATTGGGGTATACTGCGTAATTAATTTAGTTCACAAGTACATCTGAAGCGTCAGAAAAGCGATATTAATTAATATTTTAATATCAGACGTAAAAGAGAACATATTCTAGCGGTCTTTTCTCGTTTTGACGGTGTTTAAAGTACAAAATTGATCCCACTTTTTACGGGAAAGCATAAAATTCAGAATATAATACAAAATTAGGGTTTCCAAAAGTCCCCCCCCCTTAACTTTGGAACAAGTAGAAATAAATAAATGAGCTTCGGGATTTCTTTATATGACAAAGTGAGATGAATTTTGGTGTAACCGACCAAAATGGGAATTGAGAGGGTAATTCAAAAATCTTAAATACAAACCCCCATCAAGTGATACCTTATTTTAACCCTTTTAGGACTAAAAAGTAATACAATTTTAAAAAATGTCTTTATTTTTGTGATTAACTAAGGTTGGTTAGTAAAAAACATTTTTTTTACTGTTTTGTTTTAGTAAATATATATATATATATATATATATATACATATATAAATACCTTAGTAAAATTATGCAAAACAGCCCCAGAAAGAGACCAGATATCTAGTCATATCCCGTCAGCTTGGAAGCGAGCCAACCACCATATGCTTTACTTCCGCCCTTCTACCCTCGAACCACAGATATGATTAGGTATCTGGTCTCCCTAGCCTAGATTCGAACCCAGCATCTTCTGATCAGACGTTACCCACTATAGGCTACGGCTTGATTAAAGAAAACTGACAAATTAACAAAACTTCAGTTACTTTACTATCGGCATAAATATTACGTGTAAAGTAAAAGTAAAGTAAAAGATAGTTTATCAGCACCATCTAGGAGTGGTTATAGGAAGTTTGCTTGGTTGCTCTTAAGTTTAAATATGTATAATATGTATACGCGAGAGGTTTATAACAATAACTTAGATCAGTTCTTATTAAGTTAAGTAAGTAATTATTGTTTATATGTTTTTGTCTTGTTGTCTTTTGTTTTTGTTTTGTTGTTTTTAGTTTTTGTCATGTTATCTTTTGTTTTTGTCTTGTTTTGTTTTTGTTTTTTTATCTTTTGTTTTTGTCTTGTTTTGTTTTTAAGTTGTCTTTTCTTTTGGTTTTTATATTGTTGTCTTGCTGTTTTTAGTTATTGTCATGTTATCTTTTGTTTTTGTCTTGTTTTGTTTTGTTTTTTTATCTTTTGTTTTTGTCTTGTTTTGTTTTTGTTTTGTTTTTAAGTTGTCTTTTGTTTTTGTTTTTATCTTGTTGTCTTTTGTTTTGTCTTGTTTTGTTTTTGTTTTGTTCTCTTTTGTTTTTGTCTTGTGGTTTTTTGTTTTTGTCTTGTCTTTCGTTTTTGTTTTTTTGTTTTTTTTTCTCTTGTTTTTTAACTAACTGCGCCGCTTTACTTCACTATATATTTTTACACGCCTAAAAAACGGTAAAACATGGAGGCCTCTTTCGTTGACCATGTTTTTTTACAGAAATGATGGAAGTACTAATCTTTAGAAATATCGAAAATATTAAGCGCTTACTTTTTGGCACCTTTCGGTCGTTTGACGGTAAATTTGTTTCAAATGTTGACTATTGATTATTTAAATACTAACTGTGAAACTACAACGTACGCCGTAATTCCAGTGATTGGGGATCGACGGTTCGTGTCTATTTCGATCTCTGTCTTACATTGGTCACTGCTACCCCCTCACCCTACCCCGATACAAGTGCCTCTGTCTTAATCAACCGTCATGTCCGTTAAAATATTAGCATGTACAATAATCTGATTGCATTGGCTTCGCTATGGGTCACCGTGGGATCTGGTGAGCGAAGCGAGCAGGGGCAGGTAATATAATAAACTTAGCTTTGAGGAAGTGTATATGCCTACACAATTAAATGTTCAAAACAAACGAGAAAGAAAATTTTATAAATGTAATGAAATTACACATGTGTGTTTTGTTGGCTCAAATTAATTATTAACTTGCCTATTAGTTAAATACCGTTTTCGAAAATTAATGTTAAAAAATATTAAAGCGAAGTGTAACAATATACTTTCATACGAGTTCGTTTGTGACCAACATTTCAACGTTAAAATGTAGTATGACGAAACAGCAATGAGCATTAGTCAGTAACAAACATTTTGGCGTTAAAATATCGTATGACGAAACACATACCGATATTGGGATAGTTTTATTGTTACCAATATTTCACAATTAAAAAGTCGTACTGTTGTCTGACAACAGCTCAAGATTTGTTACGTTTGTTTGTGAACTAGGTTTCAACGTTTTAAATGTTGTATTCTGTATTCTCTTATATTAACTGCAATTGGAATAGGTTTGTGACCAACATTTTGGCGTTACAATATCGTATGACGAAACACAAACTAGTTTTATTGTTAACAATTTTAAACAATTAAAAAGTCATATTGACTGACAATGACTCAAGATTTGTTAGGTTGGTTTGTGAAATATTTTCCAACGTTTTAAATGTTGTATTCTCTTATAACTGTAATTGGAATAGGTTTGTTTGTAACCAACATGTTGGCGTTAAAATATCGTATGGAGAAACACAAACCAGTTTTACTGTTACCAATATTTCACAATTAAAAAGTCATATTGACTGACAACGACTCAAGATTTGTTAGGTTTGTTTGTGAACCAGGTTTCAAAGTTTTAAATGTTGCATTCTCTTATAATAACTGTAATTGGAATAGGTTTTTTGTGACCAACATTTTAGCGTTAAAATATTGTATAATAGGAAGTTTTAAAAAACTAACATTTTAGATATGTTTTTGTAACCAATATTTCACCGTTAAAATGTATTGTCCCATAATTACTTATATTGTGATGGATTTATTTATCTAACAATTTGGAGTTAAAATGTGGTTAACAGAAACAGAAATTGGGATAGGTTTCCGACAGTTACCAACATTTCACCGTCAAAATGCCATATTACCTGATAATGACTTACGTTGGGATAGGTTTATGAGTGATCAACGTTTTAACGTTAAAATGACGTACGATGAAACAAAAACCTTTCCTCGGGGTAGGTTTATCATTGACAACATTTTACCATACAAATATTATTGTGTTATAATTATTTAGGGTTGGTTGTGTGACCAATTTGTCCTTTTAAACAACGTTCTATATAACAACTTTAGGAGAACAAATAATTTCTTCCAGAACTCTGCATGGAAATAAAAATGACGACCGACGGAGAATATCCGCAATAGGACAATGTCCTTTTAAGTACGTAGCATTTCCACTATTGTGCAAAGTGTGGGTAAATAAACTAAAAGGAGTTTTGGGGTCGTGTCAGTGCACCAGACTTTATAGTGACCTGATTCTCAACTTTGGCTCAATATCAGCCATACTGCAAACAGTTTATTTTTATTTTGTGCGCAGTATATTGTTTTTCTTTCTTTATATCGGTTGGATGATGAGAAATGGGTTTTAGAGAGCAAGGAACACGGGATAAAACATTTTAAAAAGCGTGAAAAGGTGAAATTACAGTTATACTGTGTTAAAAATCGAAAAATAACCCTCTAAATGTGTTTGTATTATGATGTATCAATGACTTAACTTCCTTCATCCGATTGTTACACCATCCGATTGGGAAATAAAAGGGCTACGAAAACGGTATCTCAAATTTTTTGTTAAAATGTTCGGTTTTTGGTTAATTCAGGTTTGAAATTTTCAAATAGTCTCCATTTTTAAACGCATAATTGGATATAATCGCATATTTTTCTTAAAGTTGAACATTGTTAGGTTAAACATCACGCCAAGTTTGAACTCAATCGATCAAACATTTCTCGAGATATGAATTACTTTGTAAAAAAAACAAATTTATTATAAACGAAGGCTCTCCGAACCTATGTTTATATACACAATTTAGGTTTTTTTAAGTCCCTTATCATCTCCTGAAGAAGTGCCAACCTCTCGCTAAACACACTGTATTTGAAACATGAAAGGAACTTTAAGCGTACGAGAATCTTTATTTAAATCTGCAAATTCGACAACCATTAACTTGTTCCCAACGAAGCTGTGGTGAATTTAGCTTGTTTTCCCGGCTGTAAAAAACAATATTCTCTAAACACAAGCTACAAATATACTTGTAACAAAAAAATAAGCACGAGGAACTTTTTAACGCGAATTTTATTTTTGTTTTCCCACCAACTTTCAGATAAACTCCAGAACTGCGACTTTGTTTTATTTAGAGCCGAGGGAATTCAGCGTTTCGTCCTGCAATTTCCATTCATCATAAACAACTTCAACTCTTCTCGCCTTCTCGAGCTCTGACGCAAAAGAGGTCGCGTTTTTAAAAGCTAATCTCCGAGTTTTCACAGGAAATTAAATGTAATGGCGTCCGCCTAGCGGAAATTTTGTAAGATAACTCGCTTTCCTCCAAGTTTTCAAGTCGCCTGAAATGTTTAAAATGCAAGTTGCATGGAACTCGTGTTATACAACTCAAATTAGCACGTAACTATATACTTAAATCTACAAAAGTGTACAAAGTAGGCAAGAGTACGAAACAATCCATTTTTGAAGTGTTAACTTCTATAGGCGCACCACGTCCAAAAAATGTGTATACATGTTTGTATAGCAGAGTTATATAGCTTTTTTTGTTGCTGGGGGTGAATTGGATTTTACCGTCACGTTTTTTACCATGCATTTTGTGAAACGCTCCTATTGTAAACACGCTTCTAAAGTGAAACGCTCCTAAAGTGAATCTCTCCATTCCATTTGTTTGAAAAAGTTTTGTTCTTGCCGAGATTCGAACCAGCAGAGTCCATCACCAAAGACTAGCGCCTTAGCCGGTTAGGCCACAATCGCATTGCTAATTTAGTATATTTGAGTTGGGTATATAAGTGTAACAGATTGTCCTACATCATGTCTGTTTGGCTTAATCTGTTAATGTTAATACAATGTAGTTTAATTAGTAATACCTCTGAAATGGACATTGTGCTTCCTCATTTCGTAAGTTTGTGTTAAATAAAAAGTTTACACCTCTCCCGTGTGGTCTTAATCACACAATTACGTTTTTTTATATTCATCTATCGTTATTTATAGCACATACAAATTTAAAAGTAACTCCTATCGAACATCAATATACAGGATGTCCCTGAACTCTCTGGTCCCCTTTTATGGATTTGTTTCTAATATCGAGACAAACGTATTTAATATTTCACAATATAAACATGAGTCTACGGTGCTTACTTTGAAATGTGTTTTTTTACAAAATAATTTTTGTCTATAGAGTCAGGTTTGACCAATTGAGTTAAAACTTGACATGAAGTTATACCTGATCTATTTTAAGTAAAATAAACGATTATATATAATCAAACGTTTCAAAATGGCGGCTGTTTGAAAATTTCAAACCTAACTCACCCAAAAACAGTACTTTAACAACACACTTTTTTGTAACTCTTTTAACTTCCTTTCGGATGGTGTAACTGTCAAAACAATTGGATTGAGCTGTTATCTACAGAATAAGCTGGTTTTTGTACATAACCTAGGTGTTGACGTAATTTAGGGCCGTGACAAGTATGAAGTCAATCGGTTAACCGTTCTTAAAATACAACCTATTTAATAAAAAAAAAAGAAAAAAGAAAAACAATTTGGCGGAAAACCAGCATTTTAGTATCTACTCGTATGTTTATTGGAAAACCCCTTAAAAATCAAAAATTTGAAAAAATGGAAAAAAAGGCCTGGTGATAGGCCTATTCCAGAACTACACCTACATACCAAATTTCATCAAAATCGGACCGTTGGTATCGTCTCCAGCTATGTACACATCCTAACAGAGACACGGACAGACATCACCAAAAAAACACTTTTTTGGGTTCAGGGAACACCAAAACAAATAATTCCACTAAAACTATTTTTGGGTTCAGGGAGCACCAACACAGATAATTCCACTAAAAATGTTTTTGGGGTTCAGAGTGCACCAAAACAGATAATTCCACTAAAAATTCAAATTCGAAAATTTGGACGAAAACAATACTTTCTCCATATACTACGTAGCCTATAGGGAGGGGGGGGGGGAGTAAAAATGCGATTAGGTAAAATAAACGATTAAATCCAATCATGCATTTCAAAATGGCGGCTATTTGAAAATTTCAAACCAGTATTACCCGAAAACCGTACATTTGAACAAAAAATATCAAGATTTACGTAGCCCTTTTTATTTTGTATCGGATGGTGTTACTGTAAAAACAATCGAATGAAGGATAATAGTTAAGTTATGCGTGATAATTTGGTTTGTTCAACCCGGCATCCTATACCAACACAGCAAACACAACAATATGGTTGGTACGTATGCTGCTATTAGACATAACCATTGACTATATAAGTACTTACATAGTCAATGACATAACTTAACTATTAGCCTTCATCCAATTGTTTCGACAGTCGCACCAACCGATAGGGAATTAAAAGGGTTACGAAATATGCATCTTCACATTTTTCAAATGCACGTTTTTTTGTTAATTCGGGTTTAAAATTTTCAAACACCCGCCATTTTGAAACGCATGATTGGATACAATTGCTTATTTTTCGCAAAATATATCGTTGTTAGGTTAAACTTTATTCCAAACTTGAACTCAATCAGTCTGACCGTTCTCTAGATATGAATATTTTGTAAAAGAAACAAAATGGAGTATATCTGGAAAACGAAGCGTTTTAGAACATTTTTATTCTTGATTTTATTTTTATTTTGACCCATAGAACCATTTCCCGAAGTTTGGCACTTTACTTACCGTACACCCTGTATACAAAATCCAAGTGCCCCAGTCCTAATCAATCGTAATTTTCATGAAAATATTACAGTTTACAATATTGAAAATACTTATCTGTCTGAATTTGCTTAAAAGTATATCCAATCATGCGTTTCAAAATGTTGGCTGTTTGAAAATTGAAACATAAATTAAACAAAATCCGTACATTTTAACAAAAAATGTCTTTTTTGTAGCCCTTTCAATTCCCTATCGGATGTTGTAACTGTCAAAACAATCGGATGAAAAATAATAGTTAAGTTACGTGTAATAATTGGTTGTTCAACCCGGCATCCTATAGCCTACCAACACAGACAACAAAACAATATTGTATGATCTTATGCGCTGTTATTATCATTAACTTTAAAAAAACAACAAAATAATTTCGTTCTATACTATAAAGATTAAATAAACAGACTATTTTTGTTTAAAAAATCTGTGATTTAAAAGTAAAAATACGTGGGAAATGCACAGTTTGGGTTCCTTTAATGCCTGGCGCTGTCTAAACCTTTGTCGATGAAGCAAAAGCGTAAACTTCTAGACAATAGAAAAACTCACTGCCATGATATAACTTGCAATGCTAAAATCTATACATTAACACACCCCACTATCATACCCAGCGCGAACCTGATGTACAATCAAGATCTATTGCCAAATTAATGGTAAGGATGAGGAAGAAGGGAGTCGTATACTTTATATGGAGTAGTTTTTCAATATATTGACTCAAGTGCGTTATATTTTTCATATTTAGTCTTGTATCTGTGGTAGTCTAATAAGAACGTAGCCGGCTCAACCTCATGTTATAGCAGCGAAAGCCCAATCTTAAAACGTAGCACTGCTCAGATTAGTTTTTCCAAGGTTTCGCTGTCGGCTGTCCCTTTTACAACGGACATCACCGGTGCTCTTTATCTGGATGCTCGGGGATGTTTTACAAAATTTTACTACAATATTTAAGTGTCGCTTTATGGCCCAAATTGCAACACTTCCATACAAATGGAGAACGGTTGATCATCTTAATTACATAAATAACTTCAATTCATCAATAAGGTAGTCCTTATCTTTGGCAAGAAGGTGGGATGGCGGAAGTAAAGCAAACAGTATTTCACTCGCTTTCAAGTTACGAGATTTTAGTAGTTTAGTTGGCTTTCTTAAAAATAATTTAAGAAGTGGGGTTTCTCGAACGACTGATTAAATTGTTTAAGTTTGGAAATGTTTAACGAATTTCAGTCAAAATTTGCCCAGATACAATTTGTAATCCGATTTGGTTTCTCGAGTTAATAATAGGGTGTCCTAAGGTGGATTTACACCGAAATGTCATATGTAACATTGTTATTAGCAAAATGTTAGTAACATTTCGCCGGGTTGTCTGAATAGGAAATAACGAAATGTTATTAGCAATGTTATTGACATTTTATACATTATTGACCGTCGCCTGATTTTCCTTTGGTTTTTTTTTTCAATTCTATTTGGCCCGTTAATATTGTTCTAAATTTTGTTCGACTTCCGTCCACTCGCAATCGAAAATACATGAAATATGCAAAAATACATGAAATATCCCACAAAGCGTCATTTTTTTCTGCTTATCTTTGTATTTTTAACTATAGAATTCCACACACATTCATTCTTACTGCATTGTTCGATAAGCTTCATAATGTCCTCCTTTGACCACTCCATTCTTAACTTGGCAAACAATTTAGAGACTATGGAAAACTAAACAAAGCACAACTGCACAATTTAGATCAAGTGTAGGTTGAAAACTAACCCATTCGCCTATTCCCACCACTGAGATAATATCCTCTCCTTCAACTAAAATGTTATTAGTAATGTTAAAAACTTAAATACTAGTACAAAACAAGTTAATAATATTATGTTTCTAAAATTATTTGATTTGCACCGCTCCCAGAGCGATCGAAATATTTATGTTATTGGCAATGTTATTTACATTGTGATTAACGTGTTACAGAAAAAAATAACAATGTTAATCGCAAATGTTATTAGCAATGCTATGAGCAAAAATATTTCTAACATTTATAACATGTTATTGGCAATCTTAAAAAATGTTAAGAGCAAATCTTTGAAAAATGTTTTTAACATGTTAAAAACTCGTGTT
Source organism: Philaenus spumarius (assembly GCA_018207615.1). Taxonomy (NCBI): domain Eukaryota; kingdom Metazoa; phylum Arthropoda; class Insecta; order Hemiptera; family Aphrophoridae; genus Philaenus; species Philaenus spumarius. The sequence continues at coordinate 3,174 of JAGFPH010018092.1, read as the reverse complement.
ATTAGCAAAGTTATCTCCGGTGTAAACCCACTTTTATGTAACAAAACAAACGGTACCAGGAACTGGCACATACTTTCTCACAAACATATTTAAATTATTAAACAGATTCACTGTGACTTGTAGGATGGGGTAGGAGAGGTGATTTTTTATTAAAGTTTTAGATTACCTAATAAATATTATTATTATTATCTAGAGAGAAAACTATTCGATCAATTTCGAACAAATTTGCACCAAACACGTCAATTATGTCTTTATAGCTGCAAGAAAAACAGTTTTGAAAATTTTTTGAAAAAAACCGCTTTTATGGCCAAAAAACCCCCAAAAATCAGTTATTATTATTAGCTAAACGAGAATTTTTAGAAAGATGCGGTTTCTTGCATATGGTAGGGCACATTAAAGGCTACACATAAGCCAAATTTTATCAGAATCGTTAGAGCCGTTTTTTTATAAAAGAATAATAACTGATTTTTTGGAGGTTTTTTTGGCCAAAAAGGGGGTTGTTTTTCAAAATTTTTCAAAACCCTTTTTCGTGCATCTATACAGGCCTACTTGACATGTCTGGTGCAAGTTTGGTTGAAATCGATCGAATAGTTTTCTCTCTAGCTTTGTATACATACAGACATACAGACAGACATACATACAGAAATACAGACAGACATTTTGTAAAAACCACTTTTTTGGACTCAGGGGGTCCCAAAACGGATATTTCCACAAAAATCTCAACATCGATTTTTTTGCGATCACTATACTGTCTCTATAAGGCCTACTATAGTATAGTCAGAAAGTAAAATCAACTGCATGATAGTTCTTGAAAAGATTTCTCGCAAAGAACATTTCGTTTAACTGCAAAGGCGTGAATAAAACCATTAAATTTATAAATTAACAATTTAGAAACCCCGAAGGATGGACAGATTTTCTTGAATCATAGCTCAGAACACTCCCGATCAAGTCACCTTAAGAAAAATAAAACTAAATCAAAATCGGTTCATCCGTTTGAGAGCTACGATGTCACAGACAGATACACAAATACACAGACAGATACTCATGTTAAACTTATAACACCCCTCTTTTTGCGTCGGGGGTTAAAAACGGGCAAACATATTGTGGATTAAGAGGTTTCGAGTTAAAATCTGGCAAACGCATTATGGATTACGAACGAACGTTGTATCTGCATCCGTGCAATAAGGGTGTAGATTATTTTCTTTTGCCGAGAACTAATAATTGGACCGTCAACAGCTCCCCAAAACACTTTACTCGGTTCATCCTTCCACAGACGGTTGTTTGTACAATGCCTAGGGCAAGATAATTAATCGTGTAAGAGCCATCTGGTGGCGTGGCGTCTAAATAAACAAGAGTGATATGACGTGATGCAAGACATCTGGGATTAATGTACATGATCAGAGTTTTTAGGTTAGGCGGTTTGTGTACTGTAAACAAGTAGCGAAACGCTGGTATTTAACGGCACCAAACATTCCTTTCAGCTGTTTTACAAATAAACAAATTCTGTCAAAAATGTGGTAACGAGGTTGTAGGCCATAATTTTTGTAAAGAAACTAAGTTATACAATTAATTTCCTAGTCTAAAAGTGTTTATAATCACTAAACAGAAGATAATAATTTTAAAAAGAACTGCTTTGATATAATAGTATTAATGTATACTATATTAAAAGAGGAAATGTTTGTAGTTCGTTTGTCTATGATTTGAACCACGTTACTGCATACTTCACTATCACATAATGTGAGTCTCGTTTCTGCATATTTTACTATCACATAATGTGAGCCACGTTACTGCATATCTGCACTATCACATAATGTGATCCACGTTTCTGCATATTTTACTATCACATAATGTGAGCCACGTTACTGCATATCTGCACTATCACATAATGTGAGCCACGTTACTGCATATCTCCACTACTAC
>JAGFPH010018090.1:2373-16782 GCA_018207615.1 Philaenus spumarius | reverse complement strand
AAATTCATATAAAGGTCCCAATAATTGACTTTTTCACTATTCGTGTACGATAATTGCGCATTTTCGCCCAATCATAAGCCCGAGTACATATTGTGATTTATTCCTTTCAAAAGGTCAAAAGGCAATTAAATTTACTATAATCCTGTGTAAAGGCGTTTTAGGTGCACCTCCTGGAATAAGGAACAATACTCATATAAAAATCCCAATAATTGACTTTTTGACTATTCGTGTAAGTTAATTGCGCATTTTCGCCCACTCATTAGCACGAGTACATATTGTGAGGTATACCTTTCAAAAGGTAATTAAATTTACTATAATCCTGTGTAAAGGTGTTTTAGATACACCTTCCGGAACAAGGAACAAAATTCATATAATTTTCCCAACAATCAACTTTTTCACTATTCGTGTACGTTAATTGCTAATTTTCGCCCACTCATAAGCCCGAGTACATATTGTGAGTTATACCATTCGAAAGAGAATTAAATTAACTATAATGCTGTGTGAAGGTGTTTTAGGTTAACTCTCCCGGAACAAGGAACAAAATTCATATAAACATCCGAAGAATCGATGTTTTCTCTTTTTGTGTTTGTTAATTGCTCATTTTTGCCCACTCATAAGCCCGAGTACATATTGTGAGTTACACCATTCAAAAGACAATTAAATTAACTATAATCCTGTGTAAAGGTGTTTTAGGTTCACTTTCCGGAACAAGGAACAAACTTCATATAAACATCCTAACAAGCGATGTTTTCTCTTTTCGTGTTCGTTAATTGCTCATTTTCGCCCACTCATAAGCCCGAGTACATATTGTGAGTTATACCATTCGAAATACAATTAAATTAACTATAATCCTGTGTAAAGGTGTTTTATAGGTTCACTTTCCGGATCAAGGAACAAAATTCATATAAACATCCTAACAATCGATGTTTTCTCTTTTTGTGTTCGTTAATTGCTCATTTTCGCCCACTCATAAGCCCGAGTACATATTGTGAGTTATACCTTTCGAAAGACAATTAAATTAACTATAATCCTGTGTAAAGGTGTTTTAGGTACACCCCTCGAAAATTTGGCTAACAAAATTCCTAGAAAGACCCCAATAAATGATTTTGTCAATATTCGTGTAAGGCAATTGCACAATTTCTCCCACTCATAAGTTCAAGTATAATTTGTGAGTTATACCATTCGGAAGTCAATTAAATTTCCTATAATTATGCGCAAGGTGCTAAAAAATGGTTTGTTATGATTTGATAAACAATGCTATCTTAAGAAAGTTAAAACCCAAATCAATTCCTATAAATTGCGAGTGTAGGTACTTCCGAGAGTAAAAGATAGTATAACAGCTGATGCCACGCATCATCTGTAATACCAAAACAAAACCTAGCCTAGATTATACTTTAAGGTTATGTTTACAACTTCGATCAAAACTAGCTTCTTATAATGTCTGGAAGTTAATTGTATTTTGTATATGAGTTAAATTACTAATGTACGCTATAATTTGTTATAAGATTGGAATTGAAAATATAAAATGTATATTATTTACAACGGTTTATTATCAATATATTTTTTACAATATTTAAAGAAGAAATAAATATTCGGTTACCTTCGGAAACATTCGTATATCATCGTATAACATAAATAATTTACAAAATCATATGGCTAGCCTAATGTACCAATTATTTAACTTGCATAGGAATAGTATATTTCGTCACAAGTCCGGAAAGTGGCCGTTACCGGTGCACGATCGAGTTTCAAGAACGAGGCGAAGCCGAGTACTTGAATTCGATCAAGCACCGGTATAGCACTTTCGGACGAGTTATGAACAGTACTTTTCATCACACCACATTTTATTAAATAATACAGGTTATTGTGTTATTAAGCTAGATATTCGAATCAATTATTTGTTTGTATGTCATTTTATTCGATTGGTTGCTATGGTAATGAATGTAAATGCATTCAAGAACATGTGTGTTCGTTCATCATTCTAGGCGTTTTTATTTTTTGGTTGCTATAGTAATGAATGTAAATACATTCAAGAAACATCACGTGTTGGTTCTTCAGTCTAGGCCTAAACTAAAATTATTTAGTGGCTAAAATCAAACTTGGGCCTATATATTATTAAGTACGTTTACACTTTTAGAATAGGCTATAAACTAACAACATCAAAGGATTGTTATTGTTTCGTTTGTTTATGTTACTAGAAACAGTCAGTTGTTTAAAAATTATATAATTAAATGCTTTAAGTAGAATAGCAGCGCTCGTGGTGACAAATCTTGGAACCTTCTTACCCGGCCTAGGCCTTTTTACGGTTTTACCCGTACTGTTCGGGAATCGATTGGTTTCAATCACAGCTTATCAGTACTGAAAACATTAGTTTATTGTGTTGGTATGATGAAAACATTATTTCGGCGATATTTTGATTTCGTTGCGACTATATTTCTTGTATAATATTTATCTCCATTGAAAGGACATGTGTTTAAAGCCATCACCGAGCTCTTTACTCGAAACGGTGAGGTAGTTATTGGGCCTAACAGAATAAGCGGAAAATATGAGACAAACTATGAATAATTTTTTGATGATTATCTAATGTTTTTAATGGCTCGAAAACGGAGTTTATCTTCACCTAGAAAGTTGAATGAAATATCAAATCACCTAACTTTACAACAAATAATTTGATTTTTAGTTAACCCTTTAAAATTTTTAAAGTGGTATTTTTACGTAGACAAATACATGGTAGCTATGTTTTCCGTATGTATATAGCACAACCGTTTTTTTCTTGCCGTTCCGCAAAACTACCTCTTTGCTTGATTTATAACTTTATCGTAACAATGCTCAATGATCAAATCAGCTGATGCAGTAAGTTATTATATCATTGTTTTCTACTCTGTCTTTGATAAAGTTGAACATTGACCCTAATACTTTTAAAGTATTTTAATAATATTGAACATAGCCTACATAGTGAATTGTGCTAATACATTCAAGTCAATACGTTAACTTAAATTGTATTTTAAACATTAATAATTTACGGTAGAAGTGTTCAAATCGTGTAACGTAATTTATAAGCCTCTACAACGTTTAACTGTAACTCAACAAAGGTAAGATTTTTAAAACATTAATTTGTTTTAAAATATTGGATAATAGTTTAATTTATTATACAATATTGTTAGTTATATATACCTATGTATATTTGTTAGTTACTTTGAATGTAAATAGTTAGTTCTCTTTCAAGATTTTTTATGCATTGTGATAATTTAAAAAACAGTAAATTGTAAACAGTAATAATTTACGGTAAAAGAATAAAAATCGTATAATATCAGTAGAGTTTTGAAGTTAGGCCTAAGACATTGCGTTATAACTGAAGATAGGTAATTTTTTTTTTTAAATAGGCTAATTGTTTTAAATTGTTGGATGGTAGGTTATCTTGTTGAATATTTGTTTGTTACTATGATTAGAGTTAGTTTTCCAACGGCGACTCGCCCTAAGCAAATGGAAACAGATTACAGAATTGTAAATTCTGATATTTTCACTGAAATGACAATTGATTAGGACAGAAACTCTTGGGGTATAGGGTAGTGAGGTACGGTGCCCTAAATCCTGATCCATACGCAGTAGGGCTAAGATTTTTTAGCCGAATTTTCGAAGAAAATAAGAGCTATTACACTCGACCCAACTTGAAAACGGTTGGTCGGAGAAGGCTAAAATTTGGTTTCTATCCGTATCAGACCATTTGGAGACTATACCCAAAAATCATTACTTTATATAAACTTATATATATATATATTTATTCCCAGATTTTTTTTACATATTAACAGAGCAATATAAACTTAACCTAAAACCGCTGTTGTTAGCCGAATTTTTTTAGTTAACTTGTTTTAGGTTTGCCATAGTAAGAAATTAATATAGTAGTTCCATGTAGTTAATTGCTTTTGGTTCAACTATTTTAACTGTGCTACTGTAATACTTGTTATCAGCCATTCTGTGTACCAGATGTGACATCTTAAAAGTTAAAGAATGAAAATTAATACATTAAACAAAATTTCATTTTAAATATTTTATGTGTAATATTTAGGCCTAATAGGCACAACATTAATTATAGTTTAGTTTTTTCTCATCTGGTAGATAGGCTACCAGATGGTGTGGAATAGATGTTATCATTTAGCATATCGTAGTATAAATATTATTTAATGTTTAAATTATAAATAAGTTAATTTATTTTTCACGTTCCAGTAGTTCCTGAGATATACCCCCAAATTTGAATTGTCCTTTAAAATTTTCCAAGAAAAGAAAAACAGAATTCGCTAATAGTTTTAGACAATTTTTTGTAATTTAATTTAAAAAACATGATTACATTGAAGAAAGTTGAAGAAATATCTAGTTACATACGAGAATATTACCCGTCAATTGAACTGGGTAAAATAATTTCTACTGACGCACTAATTTCTAATATTTACAAGGATGTTCTACACAAAACTAATTGTATGAAAACAAAAAAAATCTCGTTTTATTATTAAATAGGAAAACATCATCCTTACGAAAGTTATTAAGTAGTAAGATATGCGAGAGCAATGAAAAACAAATATCAATAGTAAAATTCAGAGAAAAATTATTGAATTTAGGTTACTCAGAAATTGACTTTACTACCTATAACGCTGGGGTTATAAAAAGTGTATGTAATAAACTAAAACAAGAGAGTAATCCAAGAAATATATCAAGAGTCTTCAAACAGTGTAGAGAAAGTTTCAAATATGGTGTAAACGAGCTTCATAGATTGGAAACCCTTTCATCTGAAGTAAATACTGTACTGCAACAAAGCAGAAGAAGTAGTAATAACATCAAATTCTTGACATTAAAAAAAAACAGTAAACGTCTTAAAGTCAATGAAAAAAAAAGATTGACAAATAAATATATAACTTTAAAACACAATACAAAGAAATATAATGCCTTTATACAGAAAATAAAACAAAATCTAGCAACAAAATTTAAAGATAAAAAATACTACAAGCTATATAAAAAAAATGTAATAACTAAACGAATAAAAAGATTTCAAAACCAAAATACCCATGATGATTATAAAGAAAAATTAAAAGTATATCAAAGAATAAAATTACAAAATGATGCAAATCATGAAAGGCATAAAAAGAGACTAAAGGCATCTCAAAATAAGCGTTTACAAGATGATGAAAAACATAAAACCCATAAAAAGAGGTTGATGATATCTCAAAGTAAGCGTTTACAAGATGATATAAATCATAAAATCCATAAAAAGAGACTAACAGCATCTCAAAGTAAGCGTTTACTAGATCCAGTGAAACATGATAAACACAAAGAGACATTGAAAATCAATCAATCTGTAAGATTATCAAACCTCCAAAATAAATTCCACCACAATATGAGACTAAAATTATGTCAAGAAACTAGACTAAATAACCCTATTAATCGGTTAACACATAATAAAAACCAAAGAGAGTATTCAAGCATTCAAATGAAAAATACACATTACAGAAGAAAACAAAACGAACGTGTAAAACGTTAGGGGCCTACATCAAGAAATGTAGAACATGTTTAAAAACACATGAAACAGTGTATGGTACAAAAGTATACCAAAATGAAATACAGCGATTAAAACGTCAAATGCTACTTTCAAACAATAAGGAAAAATTATATTTAAGTTATAGAAAGAAAATTAAATTAGGACCTGATAAAATATGTAAATCTTGTAATAGACTATTTTTCCAGCGAAATATAAAGTATTTAACGAAACAAGATATCGTAGTAAATAATATTTCTATAGATTTCATGAAATCTATTTGCAACTTAGATAGAAACGAGATAGATTTAAATAAATTCAATTTATGTCAAACGTGTTATCGAAGTATAAAAAATAATAATATTCCTAGATATTCCTTGTTTTATGAAGGTTTACGTTTTCCAGACGTACCAAATGTAGTAGCAAACTTGACAGCATTAGAAGAAAGATTTATTTCATGTCGTATACCTTTCATGAGAATTTATAATGTTGGAATGAATCAATATAAGGTACAAGGCAGTGTGGTAAATGTGCCTACTGATGTAGTTAAAAGTGTAGCTGTATTACCTAGAACATTTAGTGAAACACAAGTGATACCAGTAGTATTAAAAAAGAAACAAAGTTACAAAACAAAGGAAATGTTTGAAACAATAATTCCCAAAAATATAATTAACGCTTTAGAAATCCTAAAAAATTGTGATGCATATAAATACAATAATGTAATTTTAGATTTTGAGAGCGACTTGGAAATAAATCCAGAATACGTAAATCATTGTACTGATAATGAAAATCAAGAAATTGATAGTGAAAATATGAATGGTGTCGATAACGAACAAGATGTAAATAATAACGAAGTGAAAACTATGAATACTCAATATATAATTGCTAAAAGTACTGCACAACAACAAATGAATAAAAATAACAATGATGAGATAATAACCGAAGATGAATTTAGTGACGAAGAAACAGAGCCTGTAAATGTACCTGAACAAGAGACATTATTACAAAATAATCAAGCCCTTGTATTCGCTCCAGGCGAAGGACGAACGCCAATCTCTCTAATATTTGATAAATATGCTGAAGAAATGAGCTTTATGAAAATATATGGTGGTCACTTACGTATCTTACCAAAACATTTGGCATATCATGAAATAGTTAAAAGTGAAATAATGCGATCAGATCGTAGATGTGCGGTAGTAGTTAAATTACTATACTGCGCGTTAAAAATACGTGTTTTTAAACTATCAAGTAGTATCGCTTTTCATTTGCGGATGTGTCAAGAAATGACATTCACAAAAGAAGATATGTTAAGTGATAGCACGGTAGAAAATTTAATTTTGCATGATGTTGGTTTTAATGTATTTGCCACAGATAGATGTAGCCCCGCGTATTTCGAACTAAAAAAGAAACAATGTTTTGCAATGATTAGACAGCTAGGCCCTGCAAACATTTTTTTAACACTGTCTGCTGCAGAAACGAGGTGGTTAGAATTGTTAGTAATTTTATCAAAAGTTGTAGATGGTACAATAATTGACGAAAATGATGCAAAAAATATTACATTTGCTGAAAGAATACGTTTAATAAATACAGATCCTGTGACTTGTGCGAGGTATTTCGATCATAAAGTACGGTTAATGTTTCAACTGTTACGTAATAAAAATGGAATATTTGATGAGAATCATGTAAAAGATTATTTCATTCGAGTAGAATTTCAACATCGCGGTTCACCACATGTTCACATTTTATTATGGTTAAATAATGCTCCTTTATATGATGTGAGAAATGATTGTAGTGCTGCAGAATGTATTCAATTCATTGATAAGTACATTACATGTGATACTGAAAATTTGGAGGATCTTGTTTCATATCAAACACATAAACATACACGTTCTTGTAAAAAAAATGTAAAGGGGAACATGGTTTGTCGTTTTAATATACCGTACCCACCAATGTTTGAAACTGTTATATTGGAACCTTTCGATAGTTCTTTCAATGATGAAACTGCTATGAAAATGTATAAACTTAAGTACAAAGATATTAAAACATATTTACATAGTATTTATAAGAATCCTCCTTTAATGACAATGAATGATTTTTTAAATAAAATAAATGTTACAAATAAGCAAGATTATATTAACACAATTCGGTCATCCTTGAAAACAACAACAGTATTTTTGAAGCGTTCGCCATCGGAGATAAGAATTAATGCCTTCAATAAAGATATATTAAGCTTGCATAAAGCAAATATGGATATACAATATATCACGAATGCATACGCTTGTGTGCAATATGTATGTAATTACATAAATAAAAGCACTAGAGGTATTTCAAAATTGATGTATGATGTAATGAATGACATTAGTAAACGTGGTAATGTCTCACTGAAGGACAAATTCAAGACCTTAATTAATAAATTTGTAAATGCTAGTGAAATGAGTGCTCAAGAAGCAGTATATTATTGCCTAAGTATGCCTGTTACAGAAAGTACTCGTTCTTGCATATTTATTAATACGAATACTCCTGAAAAAAGAGTTAGAATATTAAAATCAAAAACAGAACTAGAAAATTTACCAGCGAAATCAACAGATATTTACCGTACAACAAGGCTTGAACATTATTGTAAAAGACCGGAGACATTAGAAAATGTATGTTTAGCCGATTTTATGGCACATTTTTCCTACACTAAAAATATTCTTAAAAAATATTCAAATATCAAAGAGGAAAAAACAAATAGTGATAAAAATAAATGAGACGTTACATACAATGAAATAAATACAGATATTAATGATAAGTTCGAAAATAATAATGGAATTAACATTGAATTTGAAAAAGATATAAACTATCTGAACAAAATATATCAATTGTTTGACAAAAGCGGTTATGTATATTACAAAAAAAAAGCTCAGTAATTAGATATGTAAATTTTAATAAAGATATCGATGAATTAAATTATTGTAGAGAACAAGTAATGCTTTATCATCACTGGAGAAATGAGAATAACGAGCTTTTGAGCGTTGATGTGGAAAATGAATATAAAAAAAACTACAATGAGATAGTTAGCAATCGAAGAAAATATGTTTTTTATAATCACAATAATGAAGATATCGATGCTATAATTGAAGAATCTGAAAGAAACGTCAAAGAAAATGATGATGAAAATATATTGGAAGATATTGCTGAGGAATATCGTATATTGTTCAATGAAACATCTGAAGCGAATATATTCGAGAACAATTACAATGAAAATAACACGAGCATGGGAATATTGGAGTATTTCCGATACCGCATAAATTAAATGATAAAGAGTATTACGATGTTATGCGGAGTTTAAACGAAAAACAACGACGATACATGTTGCACTGTTTAAGTACATTTAAAACCACTACCTACCCTATTTATGAGGTGGTATTAGGAGGTGCAGGAGTTGGAAAAAGCAAACTAATTGAAGCTATACAACAATCGTTATTACGTTACTATCATAACTTACCTCTAGTAAATTTGAACAATTTATTAATCATGTTGACAGCATCCACTGGAAAAGCTGCTTTTAATATAAAAGGAGTAACTTTACATTCGGCTTTCGCTTTACCTTTAAATCAGTGTGTTAACGAAATGAAGTCACTATCAGATAGTATGAAAAATAAACTATATTCAAAATTATGTGACTTGAAACTAATAATAATCGATGAAATATCAATGATGGGAAGTAAGATGTTACATCAAATAGATATAAGATTAAGACAAATTTTTAATTCCGACAAAATATTTGCAGGGATTAGCATAATCGCTTTTGGTGATTTCAATCAGCTGTCTCCAGTAGGGGATCTTTATATTTTCGAAAAAGATAAAAGCAATCCTTATAATGTTTTGACAGAAAACATATTATGGGAACAATTTCACATGTACGAATTAACGAAAGTGATGAGACAAAAAAATGATCTGATGTTTGCTGAAGCTTTAAATCGTTTGGCTGTCGGAAATCTTAACAATAACGACATTACTATGATCAAAAGTAGGGAAATCGAAAAAAATAAACTACAGGTACCGGACGAACGTTTACATTTGTATTCCACGAACTCTCAAGTTAATAATTATAATTCCGAATGCTTACATAATAAAACAGACAAGGTAGTGTCCATTGCTAAGGATAAAGTAAGAGATGAGACAATAAATTCAGAAACTAAACACAAAATGTTAAATTCTGCCAAAAATATGAAATTAGCTCAAACTTATGGTTTACAATATTATCTAGAATTAGCTTTAGGTATACGGTATATGGTGACAAATAATATAGATGTGCTTGATGGTTTAGTAAATGGTGCTATTGGCACATTAAAATTTATCGAGTTTAGAAAAGAGAAATCAAACGAAGAGACAATACGAATATGGTTACATTTTTCAGAAATGAATGTTGGCAAAATATCCCGGCAAAAAACATGTAATTATGCGAAACAGAACGGTATTCCATTAAATTTAACTCCAATTTCTAGAATTGTAAGACCGTTGACGACAACAAAAAAAATAACTGTAATGAGAAATCAATTTCCTATAACACCTGCCGAAACAATAACTGTTCATAAAAGTCAAGGATCTACTTATTCTAATATTGTAATAAATACTTTTAAATTAAATAGAAATGGACTATATGTTGCTTGTAGCCGTGCAACTTCGTTAAATGGTTTATTTATCGAGAACACGTTTGAGGCACCTCGTCCTCCAGCGATAAATGACAAAGTGAAATTGCATATTGAAACATTACGCAAAGAAAGACCGGTAAAGTTAAATTTGACATTCTTACAAGACCATCAATCAAAAATTACTATAATATACCACAATATACAATCTCTACATAAACATATATTTGACATTTTGGTAGATGATTGTTATATGAAGGCAAAACTAATCATATTGGTAGAAACGTGGACAAACAGTATAGATAATTTCGACGAATTATCTAAAAACAATTATACGGAGATGTACAGATGTGACTCTGCAAATGATAATACTACCCGCAAACCATTCGGAGTTATAATATATGGTTTAAATACTTTTATTAAGAAAACTAAACTTATATATGAACATAATGTACGCAATAAATGTATGTCTTGTAATTTGGTAGCAATACAAATTAACAATTATTTTATTGTATGTGCTCTATATATTTCTCCTACAACTACCTACGCATCTTTAAGACATGAATTTTTAATCATGCTAAACAACATAACGGATAAAAGTGAAAATAAAATCATCATTATTGGAGACTTTAATATAAATTATAACGAACAATCGAGTCATCAAATTTTTTCCGATTTACAGTATTATGGTTTCACGTTGAATATTGCGGAACAATATTCCACAAATTATAATACTAAAATAGATTTGTGTTTTGTTAAAAATATGGATAACACAAAAAGTAGTTACTATGAAAATTATTTTGGTCATCATAAACCAATAACTACAATTATAAATTGTGATGAAATTTTAAACAATAATGATGGAAAAAATTCGGCTAAAAACAACACTCTCAATGACAAAGGTCATAGTAATGGAAATGAAAATGAAGTTAGAATTGACAACGATGTGCTTATCAGTAACAGCAGTGGTGGTAATAATAATAATAACGAAGTTACAGAGTGATTTCAGTCTACAGGAACATAAAAAAAATGCAAATTAGAAATTTCAAAAAATACATATATTGATAACTGTGTAAATATAGTTAGAACATTCACAAATAATGACAATGTATCTTGTTATTCTAATGTTATACTACAATGTTTATTACATAGTGATTATTTGAGAAATAACATTAAAAATAGTAATTACATGGGATTATGTAATTTGGCCCTACAATATGAATATGAAGACGATATTCCTTTATCAACAAAAAATATTCGACAAGATGTAGACACAAGATTAGGTCAAAGTCTATTCATGACAAATAGTCATCAAGACTGTAGTGAATTTTTTGATGATATTTTACAAGTTTACTGCGACTTAAAAAGGAATCTTGAAATAGAAATTAGTGAAACACACCATTGTATAAACTGTAACAACGTATCAAATGCAACGCATAGAAAGGAGACTAAATTAATTTTACCAATTACTGATGGTGAGAAAAACATATCTTTAAAAATGTTAATGGACAGAAAATATAACTTGTGGTTACAGGATGATAGTATTAAATGTAATATATGTAGAAGTACATGTAATGTAAAGCAAAATATCGAAAATTATCAAGATGTTATTTTTATTCAGTTATTGATTACGGTAGACGGAATAACAAAATTAACAACATCGTTAAACAAAAATTTTAGAAATCAACACATAATACAAAATATCAACCATTATAAATTGACTGGTGTAATTTTTCATAAAGGTTCTCCTATACAAGGTCATTACTTTTGTTACTTATTACATAAAAATAAATGGTTAAAGTTAAATGACAGTGTTTGCAGTTCGAGTCCATGGCCAGCTAATGGCCGAGACGCTTACATGTTAATGTACGAAAGATATACAGAGTAAGATCTTCCAATTTATGAGGTCGGGGTGCGACTAAAGATTCGAAAGTCAGCCAAAGAGTCGGAAGCTCAAAACAGCCGGGAGAAACCTACCTCTGAAGCTTAATATTAATAAATTTCTTACTATGAGAGCGAATAAATTGCTATAAAAAAACAACATTGAATTGTAAAAAAGTAGAAGACAACAAAAGGAGGGAAAACATATAGATATATAAATAACCAGGGTGAGTGTTTTTAGTCGGTAAGGCTATACGTCAGTCCGACACTCAGTGCAGGATTACCCTCGACTACGGACCCAGCACTGGTCAGTGATTAAATCATTTTTAAACATCCTTTAAAAAAAAAAAAAAAAACCTGCCATCAATTTTCTTCTAAAATGAATTTCGTTTCCAAACAAACATTTTTGAAAAATTAATTAATTAAAACTTACTTTTTAATAATTTTTTTTAAAACCCGGAAAAGAGAAAAGGAAGCACAAACAAAGAGAAATTTAAGGACTAATGAAAATTTAAAAAGTATAGAAAGAGAAAATGATGAAAATAACAAAGCTGAACAAAGAAAAATTGATATATTAAGATATTGTAAAAAGTAATGAATCGGCTAAGAAGGGATGAAACCCAAGAATCATACTTGAAACTTAAAATTGTAAAATTGAGGAGTTATCGGCCAGAGTATGTGTGTTGCTTCTGAGAGGGCAACCATCATGATGATGGTTTCAGAATGTTAAACCAAATAAGATCATACATAACCAGGCTATTTGGAAAACAAAAAGAAAAATTTATTTGCTATGATCAGACAGTTAGGAAAACCCACTAAATTTATAACATTGACGTATGCTGAAAAATATTAACCTGAGTTAATACAACTTTTAACTAAACTACTTAACAACAACAAAAATAACGATCAAACAAGCTTTGTCACTATCTGATTACAAAAAAAAACATTATTACTATGAAATGATTCTATTACCTGTGCTCGATATTTCGATCAAAAGGTATCAAAATTAATGAAAAATATTAAACATGAACAATTTGGTCCTTTTGGAGAACATGTTGTAATAGATAGTTATGAAAGGGTGGAATTTCAAATGAGAGGCTCACCTCATCAGCACATACTTGTATGACTTATAAATCCTCCTAATAATGATATTTCAAACAAAAAATCAATTGGAATCCTGCATTTAATTTATAGATAAATTTATAACATGTGAATACCAAGAAGACTATCCATATATCAAAACAGTCATCAAAATCAACTTGGTTACTTAGCATCTTCTTACATACAATGAAGAACATACAGTAGTATGAGTACAAACACATATATACCCGGTACCCAAACAGTGAAGAACACTAAAACTTCATGTCTTTGTATCACACTAGATCCTTTTAAACTATCTTCAAAATCAACTTGGTAACTTAACATTTTCTCATATACAATGAAGAACATTCTACTCACACACATGTACATATCTTAACATTGAAGAACACTAAAACGTCATATTTGTATCATACTAGAGCCTTTTAAACTATCTTCAAAATCAACTTGGTAACTTAACATCTTCTCACATACACTGAAGAACATTCTACTAACACACACATATATACCCAAACATTGAAGAACACTAAAACATCATGTTTTTGTATCATACAAGATCCTTTTAAACGGTCATCAAAATCAACTTGATAACTTAATATCTTCTTTCATACAATGAAGAACACTCTACTCAAACACGTATATACCCAAACATTGAAGAACACTAAAACGTAATGTTTTTGTATCATACTAGATCCTTTAAAACTATCTCCAAAATAAACTTGGTAACTCAACATCTTCTCACATACAATGAAGAAAATTCTACTCACACACATATACATACCTTAACAGTGAAGAACACTAAAACGTCATGTTTTTGTATCATACTAGATCTTTTTAAACGGTCATCAAAATTAACTTGATAACTTAACATCTTCTCACATACAATGAAGAACACTCTAGTCACACACATATATACCCAAATATTGAAGAAAACTAAAACGTCATGTTTTTGTGTCATACAAGAACTTTTAAACGTTTATCAAAATCAACTTGGTAACTTAACATATTATCATATACAATGAAGAACACTCTACTCACACACATATATACCCAAATATTGAAGAACACTAAAACGTCATGTTTTTGTGTCATACAAGAACTTTTAAACGGTCATCAAAATCAAGTTGGTAACTTAACATATTATCATATACAATGAAGAACACTCTACTCACACACATATATACCCAAATATTTAAGAACAATAAAACGTCACGTTTTTGTGTCATACAAGAACTTTTAAACGGTCATCAAAATCAACTTGGTAACTTAACC
>JAGFPH010018089.1:0-16784 GCA_018207615.1 Philaenus spumarius | reverse complement strand
TCCACTGCCACCTATAAACAAAAATAAATTGGGTTATTTAAAAATTTAATAAAATTGCCATATTGAGTTAAAGAAGAAAAAAACATTTACACTCACAAAATTATAAGGATCCTAATTTAAATATAATTAATTATATTATATTTCCCTTTTGAAGTTATTGATATTTTAAATATATTTTTGTGCTTCCTAAATCTAAGTAAAATAAATTCAATAAAAATCAGCAAACATCTCTTATTCAAATTGAACTCTACAATCATTTTGATACAAATTCATAATTTACAACAGAAGTATTTATTAAACAGATGGAACATCAAAAAGTCTTGTAATTTTGATTCTACTTCAGTAGCGCTTGGTGATGATGCATCAAGAATATCAAATATTAACTTATATTGCCTTATTAGAAGTCATAGGTTAATTTGTTTGTTTTTTGTTGCTGTCAAATCAATATATTTTCATAACTAACAGATAGGAAATACATTGTTGAAACAAAAAATTATCTGTTTAAACGCATAAAAACGGAGTATAAACACTTTTGCACATTCAACTGATATTCTTCATTGCCTTGTAGGTAGAATATGTTTTATCTTTGGACAAAATTTTGTCTTGCAATTCAATGCTGCGGAACACTCAATAGCATGTTTTTCCATTATATGTAATGTGTTAAAAATATGTCTGAAATCCTTTTACAATACTTAGAATAATTTTGATTTGAGTTAATCATTTTGGCTATATTTGTTTGCCTATCAGTACTTAGATGGGTTGATCTGAAGATTTAAAAATGTGCTTTTTGACTTGAAATAAATAATTTACAATCGTTTAAAATGATTAAAAATAGTCCTATAATTTGAATTAGTGGTTCTATATTAATTTATGCCTTTAATATTCGGTGCTACACTGATCAATCATATATAATTCCTTTTTTCAAAATATCTAGTAGGTGGGGGGGAGGGGTATTACTTTACAAAAGTGGTGAAAAAACAATTTTGAAATATGGTGATAAAGATGAATGGCCCAGATGAAGAATACATTTTTTTTTAGTTTTTGGTGGGTTGGGATGAGCTGCTCCCTTGAATTAAAGTTGCAATAAATAGTTTTTTTTAACAATAACTTTTTTTATACATATTCATTTATGTTGTAAGTTAGAAGGAACAAGATCCAAGGGTGGAAATGTGAAATTTTTACTAAAATTAACATAAAACCTTTCCTTTTTAGTATATCTTATATGTAATTAAATTTAAATACTATAGGGGATTGTGCCAAACAAACAATCAAAATATAAATGTATATCAGATAACACCTTTATATGTTGAATCGAACAGTGAAAGAGAAAACAATAATTATTCTTACTTTTTCTTTTTTTCCCACTTACATACTTCCTCAGCAAGGGATATTTAATTAAATTACAAGTGAAAAAACATAGACCAAGACCGGGAGTTGAACTCGGAACCTTCCGTCGTGATGCTCTACCATCTGAGCTACCCTGATATCTACCGATATTGGTCGATGTTATCTCACTTGCATGGTTTTTACTGCAATTATTGAATTAACAGATTGAATAAATCGTGTATACGATATTGAAAACAATCTCAATTCTTATTCCGCAGCTTACAGTGGTGATATTATTATATTTGAATCAGTTTACTCTATAAATTTTACTCTTTCGTTATCTCAAAGCTTGTTTTTGTACTTGTATTCACACAGTATTCAATACTAATAGTATTAAACAATAAAATGGGATTTAAAAAAGTTCAACTCCCGGTCTTGGTCTATGTTTTTTCACTTGTAATTTAATTAATAATTATTCATACAAAAAATATTAAAATTCACTGGTAATAGTAGATAAATAATTTGATTTATAATTTTGCATTTAGCGTATGGACTGAATAGCTGGGTTAAAAGAGGGGAAATTATTATAGGTAACATGTCAACACAAGCCTCAAAAAACCGACAGATTCAATTGGCAGAATAACAATAGCATGATTGAAAGCATTGTTTTGTATGGAATACTCATTATAGAAGATGGAGAACACCCACCACCCACAGGAATGGGTTTGAATCAGTTTACTCTATAAATTTTACTCTTTCGTTATCTCAAAGCTTGTTTTTGTACTCGTATTCACACATTATTCAATACTAGTAGTATTAAACAGTAAAATGGGATTTAAAGAAGTTGACTCTCAGAGTTAAAAGTAAAAACTGAACAAAATTTTAAACTCGGCTCAGTATTCTAGTAAACAGTTTAGAAATAGTATTGTATTGCGATTCTGTTTAAAACTAAATTTAATATTCTATTCTAAGAATAAAGTGTACAATATTACTGTACTTTGTTTTCATTTCATGCTCCATTTATGTTTCTTTCTTTCATTTTAGCTCATACAGATCTAGGTAAGTTAAATAAATTAGATAATTATTGTTAGACTGTTTAACACATTAAAATATATTTAAAATATCACAACAAAGGTTATGAGTTATGATTAGTGAGATGGTGATGAATTGGGAAGAGTGTTTCAAGAGTACAATACAGTAATTATATAGAAAGACTAGTGCTGCCATTGTTCTTAACCTTCCATAAAAATACAGATTTACAGCCAATTATTGGCCAGTGAATTTAGACTCTCTAAGAGGGTTCAACAATGCTTTGAACACAAATCTTTATGTTTTAAAGTATTTCCAGCCAATGATTTGCTATTGCAGTTAGTTTTTTACTATTGGTAGGCTGTGTCTAACAGAGTAAATTTACTAATAATAAAGTAGGAAACGTATATTAATTTAATACACATTGTTTAACCTTATTAATATTTTAATTGTTTTGAAAAATACCCAACATTTATTTTCAATTTATTATTTATTTTTATTTTGTAAGGTATTTTCCGTTATCAGCTCCTATAAAAGCGAGTATGTACATATGTACGTGAGTAACAATATAATATAACAGATGATTTCACCCATCATCTGTAAAACAAACAAAACCGAGCTTTAATTATACTTTGGTGTTATGTTTACAACTTCAATCATTATAATTTCTTGTGAAGTTGATTTTTTTTAATATGAATTGTATTGCTATAAAGTGTTATACAATTTGCTTTGAGGTTATATACTGTATATAAATACAATCTTTTATCATCAATATATATTCGTCTATACAAATTTAAAGAAGAAATATCTATTTGTTTGACTTCGGAAACACTCGTATATAACATATAAACATATTCCTTTAGTAATTTTTTCACTATAATATTAATAACTTCTATATCATTTGATCAATCAATATGAAATAAAAATCAATTATGAGATAATATTTTTATTTAAATATATAATAATTCGACCACACAGCTGAACCGCTGACGTGAGTTGAGCAAATATGCAAAATTAAGTCCATGGGTCTATGTTTTATGGTTTCAACCAACAATTTGGGAAATAGGTCTATTCACGATGGTGCTGAATAGGCCTAGCTGCAAAATAGTTCGCACGCCATTCCGCATATTGGGAGTGTCTTCAACACACAATGCATTGCGTGCTTCGCACGCCAACCCCACGGTAAAATCCACCTCATGGCTTTGAACCGGGTACTTCTATAGTATTTTACGTTTTTATCGATTTTGGGGGAACCAAGGGAGTTATAAGGTCGCGTAAAAAGTAAAAAAAAAAACAAAATGTACAGAATAACATTCTACATTTATATTTGTAAAAAAAAAACTCAAAAACAAATTCATTCTCGTAGCAAAAATCTCAAAAAATAGTTACTTCCGGTCGAAAAACGTGCTTCCGATTGTTGGATTTTTTTGGCTAACGAACTCGTCTGAGCGACGTAGACAACTAACATGTGTACCAAATTTGAACCAAATCGGACTTAAAATGCGGCCGCTAGAGTGCGAACACATATACACATATACAAATATATATATATATATATGATTTTTAATGACACCCCAAAACGTGTTCTTTGGACCATGATCGGTGCTCATTTGCTACTCCCGACCTTGGGTCTTACCATAAGGGCCACTGCAATAGCTTATTTTTCCTATGGAAATTCGCTAATAACGTAAATAAATAAAAATGTATAACAAATAGGCCTACAGTTTTATAATCCTTATAATTAATTGTACACATTTACCGAGTTAAAAATTCCCGTCAGCATAGTTATTTAGGCCCTAGATAAAGTCTGTTGTTTTTAAATTCAATAGTATTTTTTTACATGATGTATTTCTGATGTGTATCTAATTAATCTGCCTGCGATTTTTCACGGGGGATTACTAGTATTAAATATATGATTACTGTTTTCTTATCAACTGACTTATAAATGTATAAGTATTTACTTGATATTTCATGGAAATTACCTTGAATTAGTTAATTTTATTATCTGTTGTGGGTTGCAGTTAGCCTCACTTAAAGCATCATTAGCCTCACATCATTCGTTTGTTTAACCATTCTGAGTATTAATAATAGTTGTATTAAAATGACGTACCGGTACCGTAAACATTACAATTCTTTTTTTAAACTAACTACGCAAAATGTTTGATCAGTGTTGAGTGTTTTTAATGTACGCAAATAGGAACACCCAGAAATAAACACTGATTAATGGCTGAATATCCGAAAAGGCCGTAAGTCATTTTAACATAATAAAGGTAATTATTGCATTCTTTTTTATTACTATGTGATATGCCCTAAAAGTTTCGTGCTAATCACGTTCTGTGCAAAACTTATTATTTTGTCTAGATTTGTTTTTCGATTCGAACGAAAAATTAATTTTATTATGGTAGTGATTTATCGATGAAGTAAGTTAACATTTCTACCGATAATTTTAAAACAAATACGAGGAATCAGTAAAAATCATCTGAACTCAATAAGTAGATTTTAGATTTAATAGTTAAACCACTCCAAACATATAAATGTTTCCTCTTTAGAATTTAGTATGATTCAGGGATGATTTTAAAACTTTCTCAATGTTTTGTTAAAAAATGAACAAAGCTATGGTGCTGCAGAAATTTGATTCACAAGCTACAGATATTTTCTAGCGTAGAGAGTAGGGTGGCTAATTTTCAATAATACGCCTATAATAAGCGTACAACTAATTATCTATATATATAAAAGCCAAAACCCACTGACTCACTGACTCACTCATAACGATTTCTCAAAAAATACAGAACGGATTGGAATGAAATTTGGTAAGTAGCTTCCTCTAGGGCCATAGGTGCTCACTAAGAAAGGGTTTGAAAAAATTCGAAATTTTAGGGGGGGTTTGGGGGGGATCAAAGTTATTAAAAAATGACTTCTTCAAAACTACCGAACGGATTGGAATGAAATTTGGTATGTAGCTTCCTCTAGGGCCATAGGTGCTCACTAAGAAAGGATTTGAAAAAATTCGAAATTTTAGGGGAGGGGGGAACAAAGTTATTAAAAAATGACTTCTTCAATACTACCGAATGGATTGGAATGAAATTTGGTATGTAGCTTCCTCTAGGGGCATAGGTGCTCACTAAGAAAGGGTTTGAAAAAATTAAAAATTTTAGGGGGTTTGGGGGGGGATCAAAGTTATTAAAAAATGACTTCTTCAAAACTACCGAACGGATTGGAATGAAATTTGGAATGTAGCTTCCTCTAGGGCCATAGGTGCTCACTAAGAAAGGGTATGACAAATTTCGAAATTTTAGGAGGGGTTTGGGGGGATCAAAATTACTAAAATCATAATTTCAGATCTTTTATTATTATGACAATGTGCTTTTATTATTTAAGATCTATATATATATAAGCCAAATACCACTCACTGACTTAACACTTAAAAAGAATACAATTATAGTACGTTAAAAAGACTGAAAATACCAACCACCACGGGCAACGCCGTACGTGTCAGCTAGTAAATAAATATATATTAAATAATAAAGTTTGTATGTAATATAGTAAACATACGAACAAGTTTGTAAACATAAAAATCAGTTTTGGGTAACATTTTAAAATTTGGAATAATATTACCAGAGTTTGAATAACAAAAATGTTCAGCTTTAACAGTCCTTCAATATTATATCTCAATCGACCGACATTAATGTAGGTTTTTCATTTCCTTAAAATTTAACATTTTTAAAATGTTGACAAACTTATGCCCAAGCTGGACATTGTTTCAAAGATTATCATTAGCAAGTTTTGTTAAATTTTTGAGTTCTGAGAAAAACCCACGAATGATAATTTATAACACAAAAAACCAAATTGTTGTTCGTTTAGTGTCGCCATCTTGAAACTGAACCGAGTTACATCATTTTACCAACACTTGTTTTCACACGGGTTTGAAAAAAATACTTTCATCACACTGTATCGAAAATAGTCACTTTCAATATCAGCTATGAGTATTGAAAATAGCGTTTTCTGCTGGAGATTTTCGACGATCTTTAAATTAGTTATAAATTATAACACCAGTATAATTTAGGAGCGCTATAAATAATAATTATGATTTGAAATGTCGTCTTATTAATTTATTCGATTTTAACAAAGAAAAAAAAACGTGAGTAACAATAAAAACTACATTTTAATACTATTTACAAGTATTAAATAAATAAACTTTTAACTTATTATTTAAAGAAGTACGTCAGTACGTTTAGTCATGTTCCAGTATCGGTAGTAGTAGTGTATTGTGTCTACTAATTAATATTAATGGCAGAATAAAACACCAAAGACAAGATAAACTTTTCCTTAAAATCAAAATCTATAAATTCTTAGAATTAAGGAAGGTTTTTATTTCTATCGTTATTGATATTAAAATCAGCTGATCTCAATAATTTAGTTCGTGTTGTAAACGTAAACTATGTTATCATTGTACTCCAGGAATGTTATTGACAAACGAAAGGTTATTTTGAAAAAAATATATGAAATTTATTATTAACACTATTAATCACAGTGTGATGAAAAGTATCGTTCATCACACGGGAAAAAGTGGCTTTTCGATCCTCGCTCATTTTCCGACTTTGGCTTCGCCTCGGTCGTTAAACTTGAGCTCGTATCGAAAAGCGTCACTTTCGATCCTAGTGATGAAATATACTATTGTATTACCTTCTTTGTATAAAGAGGAAATAGCGGACATTAGTTGAAACTAAGGGTTTAAATATCTTACATCAGATTTTCAGGAGTAATGCTTTTTTAAACATAAGTTTTGAGGTTTATATCTCTTTTATTCTTCTCTGGGGTAGTTTAATATTCCCAGACTTTAGTATCACATTCTTCTACAATGCGGCCCGACCGGTCCTCGCATTAATTCTTGTAACTTTCTATAAAAGTAACAAATAATTCTGTTCTAATAAATAGTTGACTAATAGACTTACAGATAAAATTATAAACTACCTATTTTAAACAGACGAAATTTTAATTTGTGTATAATTTAAATTTCCCTAAGTTTTTAAAGCGAAAGAAAGTTCTCACCTCTTATTCCTCTCCCCCACAAGCAGATATCTCTCAACTCCCTCCCTTCAACTGGAATAGATCTATTTTTAAAGTTATAAATTACAAGGATTACATCTTTAGAAAGGTGGAGATGATACCCTGCTCAACAAGAAAAAAAATTGGATAGTGTCCAAGATTTAAATGGCTACCCCATCACGGACTAAATATAAAAAGACAAGGAAAGAGAGAAGATAATTTGAATTATTTGTGCAAGAACATGTCCCTGGATCAGAACAGCTATGACTCAAGTTATGGAGTTAATTAGGTTAATGAACTTGCAACAAGCATGTGTTTAGTTACATGTGGATAATGGTTTGTTAGCAAGCATCAATAATTCAAATGTTTCGTCGTACTTGTTTGATACGATGCACGTAAACTAACCAAAGTTATTTCAGATTATTTAAACAATGTTATTCCATATACACTTCACTTTACACATTTTGTATTTGAAAACATACACATTATATTTGATGGCGTGATTTTTTGCTTCAAACTTAAACAGTTTGAACGTATACAGTTTTCCACCATATTTAGATCAATGTTTAAAAATATGGTTTTAAAACGCATAGACATGTACGCTAAAAACTCAAATTTCAGATTAAAACTAATAAGAAAATTTCGAAAAACTATGAAAATCTTATTATTGTTTCGCAAATTTCGTAAAAAGAAATTCGTGCTTTTGTGCTTCCACTAAAAGAGCTACGTAATATAAAAGCTATTTTTTATTTTTACTAGCCATGATTCAAACAACTATTTTTCGATTATAAACATTACCGAAAATAGTCTTTAATATTATAAACTAATAGCTAAGAAATATAAGGTTTTATTTCCGCAATAGATATAACTTCCATTACCGCGATAAAAATGAACGCCATTTAGTTTCGCCCCTTCAATTAATTGCACATACTAGATTGCATGTTTGTTTATCCGATTGCAGTAAAGCTAGGCGATAATATATTCCATCCAAGAGTTGTAATTTCCCCACAATTAGTATTTACTTTCCGTTCTGTAAAACTAACCACTAAAACCACCACGGACACATCTTAATTCACAGTTTTTTTCATCACAGCCGAATTGCGATATATTTTCAGGTTAGGAATAGACCAAACATATATACAAATAATACAACAAACTTTCAGAATTGCAGGACTTGAAAACAGAGATTACAATTATTGTTTCAAGCTAAGTGTGGGAACAAATGAAAGCTAATCCAACGATATATAATAACTTCCATAACTTCTATCCTTAATACAACATTTATTTCAAGTAAATAAAACCGTAGGCCTACGTCCAACGGTATGTTATGAGTTAGGATTAACGGCTTGCATTGAATAAATTGATGGAGCAGAGCACATATTACTCAAATTCAACTCACAATAGTTAGGAATAATTTATTATAGATTCGCCAAAACTGTTTCTTTTTGGCAGAAATTTAGAGCAATAGTAGGCCTATACTAAGGTGAACCATAATAAATAAAAGAGAAATATAAATGAAAGATACTAAACAGTATTTTTATCATTTTGTATTGTTGAACAATTTAACTGATTTACACACATACAGCAAAATTTACTAGCACACAACTTTTATTGATCAATTTGTAGACTGTATATCTCAGTGAATAAGTGTAGGCTTGAATAAGTGATTCGAAGTTGGAACATCCTGTTGACCAGACATGCCTGTTGCATGCATGCCGTGTCACAAAACTATTGTTGCATGCCTAACATCTGAAATGAAAGTACTGTATAATGCACAAAAAATAACAGACTACTGTCACTTATTGTAACAGTGAATCGATGTTTACGGTTGTTGTTGTAGTGGTCGTAAATTGTTAGTCAATTTAAAAAAAAAACTGTCATTTTATTTTAAAGAAGGAGCAAGGGTAGATACTCTCTAATAACTTGGCAGTCAGCCTGATTTTTACATAATTATGTGCTTGAGTATTCCATTCAGTTAACAAAACTGTAGACGTAAAGTGACGGAAATATTCTGGAGCTAAAAATAAGAGAAAATCTTATAAACTCAGGTTCGGCAATGCTTAGTTTTTTTATCGGTTAACTATTTCATTTTTTATTTTTAAACAACCTCTCTTTTAAAATAGATGATATATTGAGTGAAGATTTAGTTTATGAATTATTATTGAGTTGTCAACAAAAGACATAATTTCTGGTAACTGTCTACAACACCCAAGAATTGGCTACCCTAAAGCAAAACATGGAATCATGATAGTTATTAGTAATTGCCTTGAAATATTTATACTTGGATGTTACGGGTCAAATCCATTAAACGAGAAAGCAACTGAAAACGCAAGCGCTTCTCTCTAAACAGTGCAATTTCTTGCAGCTGAGCGCTTTGACATTGCCTCATTTCAAAACATTTTATAAACCCATCTTTTGTAATTTAATGCTGAAAAAAAAACTGAATATTTTTTATAAATTTGCGGATCCGGCTTGCGTTTCACTTTTAATTATACATTTATTATTGTGCAAAGAAAAAGTTCAAACTTGGTACTTCAAAAATGTCAATTGCGTGACAAATGAAAAAAAATTTTTTTAAATGTGAAATGCAAAACGGATACGTATTGTGACTGTGCTTAAAATGAGACCTTGCAAAAAATTGTATGATAAAAAATAAATGGTTTTAAATTTAACATTGCCCTAATTGGATATAAATCCAAGATGGCCGCCACTACAGCAGACCCTTAAGGGGGCGCTTCCCTGCCCGCCATATTGAATCTTATTCCCATAAGAGCAATGCTACAGAATAAGTCATTTTTTCCGTTAATTCGTGGAATAAATTAAAAAGTTTGGTTTTATTTTTAAGTACTGTCATATGCGGATGTTGATTGCCGAATACATTTTCAGAAACCGTTTTATTGTTTTCATAAACGTATGATATAAATAGTAAAAAATAGTAAACTTTATAAATTTTTTACTCAGTTGCAAAAAGAGATATTGCAAAAATCCTTAGCAATCAACACCCGCAATCTATTTTACTTTAAGAAAAAAAATACAGCTTTCGTTTTTTGACAAAAACAGCACAAAAATATGCTTAATAGTGAAGGTATGTTTTGGTTATTTAACATTGAAATTGGGACCCAATATCGTAGTTTTGAATGTGGAGAGCCGAGCCTTAAGGCTATCTTGAATGTTGTTGGCAGTTACTACTACGAAATAATGATTAAATTTTGTTGACTCTTGTAAATATTTAGTGTTCTGCCAGATCATTTTAAATGTATAAAAACTCTAATAGTTAAATAAAAAACTCTTTCTTATTCTATATACATAGGCCTAAATTAAAGTAAAAAAAAACATTTCTACATACAGTGAGACCCAATCCGTTACGTAGTTGTAACTTTCTTAGTTAAATGTAATTAATTTGTGAACCTAGTTTTCGTGGAATTGGTTGTACCGCCAAGCCTGGTTCGGGGAGAAATATAAGGCATGACATACCTATTAGGCCAGACACATTCCTAGTATTAGGGTACTGTAGTTAAAGCTTATATCATTTGACAGCCTACTTGGGTAAATTTTCTATAATGGTTTGTTCTTTGCAAAAAGTATTGTTGATTAAATGTTTACATTTTCGTATTTGTTTCTTATTTTCTTACATTAAGCCCCGTGAATAATACAAAAAGTGTCATGGTTGTTCAGAACGAAGTCTAGAATATGAAAAAATCACTTGAAGCACTTTTATGATAGTTTGAAAAGTTTTATGATAGTTTGTCCCTCAAAATTCTAAATTTTGGGGTACTAAACATTTTTAGGTAGGAAAACCGTTCTTGTTACACAACAATCGAAGGGCACAAAATTAATACCAAAATTAGTGGCACCCTTGAAGTATATCTTGGATGTCATTAACCAAAATTTTGGCAACCTGTATATTTGCAAACGTATTTAAGTGTAAAGTTTTTATTCTTAATTGAGTATTTACGAAGAGAACTTTCTTAAATTTTTAGAAGATGTCTCTACCCATAGGTTCAAATGATAGAGAAAGATTAGGCGCTTCATATCACAAAACTGAAGAGTCAAAATTCATAAGTATATGGCACATGTTTTATGTATCATGAGATTTAATAGTAATACCTTTTCAATAATAACAAACTCCAAAAAGTATTTACATACAAGGAAAGGCAAACTTACACAAATTTTACTTAATTTTGCCTTTGTTTAACGTCTACTAAATGAATAATTATTTCAGTTGAATAATTTATCTAAACAAAAATATTGCATACAAGTTTAAATCAACACCAAAACTAAATAAAATATTAAATACATATAACTTACATGTATTATATGTAAGATATTAACATATGTATTTATTCTGATATTTCTTAAACTTACAAAACCACAAATAAAGTAATATAATATGCGCTAATGTAGGCCTACACTGTACATAAATATATTTTCCACCCATCCAAAAACCAAGGCAGTAGCGGGGGGGGGGGGGGGGGTTAGGGCGTAACGCAATTTAGTAGTAAAAATTAATACTAGGTACAAAAGTGCAAATTCAATTATAAAATAGACAACACAACAGAGGATCCATCAACATATTTTACATCATTGTGCATTGCATGCATAATATTTAGATTTGCTAGATTAAACTACAACGTACAATACACATGGATGCCTTACTCTCTTGTGAGCTTGATCTTATCTAAAATAAGAAAACTACGAAGGTTCAACAAAAATACTTTACTCTAACAAAACACGAAATGCATTGTGTACTGAAAATTCTCTCAATTAGGGGGGTTGGCGTGCGAAGAACGCAATGCATTGTGTATTGAAAATTCTCAGAATACGGGGGTTGGCGTGCAATGCACTGTGCGTCGGCCGCTTCTCATAGTGTTCAGTGTCAAGCTCACATGTGCGTCCTTAACAGTGAACGAGTTAAAAGGCTTTAAATTCAAATCCCCGGTCCTGTCCTGACCCGCCGAAAAGTTTTCCTGGCTACGGATTTGCCAAATACATATCCTATCTAAGCCGCATGCGTACTAGGTAGCAAAATAACAAAATAACAATGATAGCAACATGTGTGTTAATAGTGTAAATCACTTGAAATGTTGTAAAAAATGTAGTTTAATGTTCAGAAAATATTTCAAACATTTATTAATTTTAGTATTTTTAATTTTGGGGATAACGCTTCAACGTTATTAGTTTTTTGGTAACGCCAAAATAACATATATTTTACTAAAATAATTGTCGTTTTACTTTTCTCAAGAGTTTTTAAACAGTGCTGCCAACACGTTTTGTAATAAAGTAAAAACACGGCCGAAGGCGATGATCGTCTAATTTTGATTTTCACCTGGTAAAAACACATCATTTACTGGCAAGAACATTCGACTACTTTTTCCACAATTATTTTTAAACATTATCTTGTAATTTTTATTATCAAACTAAAATAAATAAAAACCACTGAACATTTTGGCACCTTATTAGACCTCTATTGTATTAAAAATAAGATTAGTATTAAAAGTTTTGGTCTGAAGTAAACAATATTTCTGAAGTATTAACTTTCCTACGTGCTTGCTTGTCCTATTTTCAAGTTCGAGTTATTTATTTGTGTTACGTTTTTACAAAATATATGTTTGAATCAAGCCTTATTTGAGTTATTAACTTCAAATATGGATACAATTTAAATGTGAATTTCGTATTCATGAACGGAGGGGAACAAAATTTTTAAAATTTTAACAATATTTTTTAGTATCGAATTTGACTAAAACTTAGAAGAACAATAACGGTTTCAAAAATATAATAACAACAATAATTAAGCAATAGAAACTTGTTACAGGGCTATAAAGGACCCTGTTACATAACAATGAATAAAACTCTCATTAAAACTAAATAACAAGGTAATAATCTAAACATGGAATGTATGATAAGTAAAATATGTAGTTGGTATAGAAGGGCAAGTATTTTTAAATGTTATCAATCACATTCAAATGATGGAGAAATGCTAACACCATATTAATGGCCTGAGTGTCATCACCCGAAGTCTAGAGAAAATTATCTCACTTAGACACAGTTAATAATTACATTATTAGAACACGTTATGTTAATAGATTTGTTACACATTTAGGCATCTATAAAATATAAAAATGAATGTTTTTTTGTCCCCTATAGACTAAAAAAACTATTATAGTCCAAGAATATTAGTCAAATGAGGGCAAGTATCTCGGAATGAGAGATAGTCAGCTATAAACTTGTATAAACCTTTATTTTGTCAACCTAAAACTTGTCTCAAACCCTACTTGTCGTAGGGTGTCCGCGACTACAGATATTCCAAGTTCAAAGGTAAAAAATCTATTTTTTACACATTTATTGCAAATATTTCGTTTTCTATGGGTTTTATGCTATTTGTATTTATTATAAATATTGTAGAGGATTAAATTCTCTACAACTTGTGTTTGAACATTTTTTTAAATATCTTGAACCATTTTCGAGATAGAGGGCAGAGCGCGCGCAGTGTTTAACTATTTAGAGTATCATTCGAGGTCAACCTGTAGTCCCGATTAAAACACGCCGAATAAAGTTTATAAATTATTGATAAATATATAGTTCTAAATAATTTGTATTTTTTTATTAACTATTACGTTATAATTAATTTTTTTTTCTGCAATAATTCAGTATCTATTCATTTAATAACACTTACCTACTCGTGTAATTATAACGTTATTAAGGGAAATACTTAAATTATTTTTTAACTCTAATCTTATTAATTTATACTAATTACTTCCGAACTAAATAAAAAGGATATGTTGGAATATCTGTAGTCGCGGACAAACTACGATAAGTAAGTTTTGAGACAAGTTTTAGGGTGTCAAAATAAAGGTTTATACAAGTTTATAGCTGACTATCTCTCATTCCGAGGTGAAACTCCTGATATTCCTGGACTATTATACCGAATTCCCTAAAAATTTCACAGTTTATCCACATTAATGCCAGGCGTGTTTAGAGATTACAATTGCTTCAGTTAAGGGGTTGAAATGGGGTTGCAATAAATATAAATTGAACTAACTTCCTCCAACAATAAAGCTAAAACTGTGTACCGTAATATTATTCCTTAGTATTATAAAAACACATTTACAATTTGATTACTAAGTAAAAGGAATGAAATGGGATCTCTACCCTTAAAATTAAATAGATAATAATTTTATTATTATATACTTACTTACTTTTTATATATGCTCAAAAACTGATTTAACTAAACATTTTACAATTAATTTACAAATATTAGCTATCTTTATTATTATTTTAAGGGTAGTTATCCTATTTCATTGTTTTGATTTAAGTAATCAAATTTCAAATTGTTTTTTATATCACTTAAGAATAATATTACACAATATTAGCTTTATAGATTAGAGAATAATATGGTCACTACAATCAAAAATATTAAAATGGGGTCGCTAAACCTATATAATAAATATAAATTGCACTAACTTCCTACAAGCTATAAAGCTAATATTGTTTAATATTATTCTCAAGTGATGTAAAAAACAATTTGAAATTTGATTACTTAAATCAAAGCAATGAAATAGGATTAACTACCCTTAAAATTAAATAATAATTAAGATACCTATATAAAATAAATTACATTAACATTAAATATATATATATATATATATATATAGGGGGGTTCGTGGGGTCAAAGTTACTAAAAATCCTCATAAGAAATACATAGTGTAATATATTTATTGATATGTATTTTTTGTTAATATAGATTTAACTTTGATTTGTCTATCCATGTAAAGCCGGATCAAGCAGCTAGTACCCATATATATGTACACATTTATATGTATATGTCATACATATTAACATTATATTATACGTTTAATACTCGCTTTATCACCTACCCTGATCATAAGAATCTTATTTTAACCACAAGGCTATTCAAAATTTATTTTTAATGCACTCACTAAATTGTGTTCGTTAATTTAATCTAAATATGCAAAGTGTAACAACCCCCCCCCCTCCCCCCGTAAAAGAATAAACGAGTTATTGAAACATAGTTTCTTGGTAATTGTCTGCAACTTAAAAAATCGTCCAAAACTAGCCTAAAACACACATTTCAGAGCAATGGATTTTATCTTATTTATTAAAACTATAAGAATTCAAAAATGTTTGTTTGAGGCTAATTTTGCATGTTGTAGACAATTACCAAGAAATTATGTTTTCAGTTTTTTCCTAGATAACTCAGTTATCCTTTGACATACAGAAGGACGATCAAAGCACCATTTTGTCTGTCGTTAAAAAAACTAATATTTTGTCTCTTAAATTTTTTGTAAGTTTTTCAGGATATTTCACGTTGAAAATTTGTAACGGCCGACATTTTTAAAATTATTAAAATACATTCTTGATGTTTGGCACACTTGTAAATCGTAACATACAAAATGCTCAAACCAAATTTCAAAACCGAATAACTTGTCTATTTCTTGCGACTAAACTAAGCTGAATTCGAAAAAAAGTTGCGGAACATTTTAAATTTATTTCAATGTATAGCCTAAAATACGATCCTGAATAACCCTGTGAAGATAAGGTTTTTTGTAAATCCCTCTATAAATTTATATTATATGCTCAAATCAAGCAATAGCGAAGCATTTGCCGGGTCACACTAGTGGAAAATAAAAATAGGCTTGGTGAAAGGATATACTGAAACTATTTTACATTACAAATCTGACAAAATGCTTAGCTTGGTTGCTACAGACAAATTGACAGCTATTTAAAAATTTCATACTAAAATCCATTAAAATTACATTCTATGATATTTAACTAAACAATTGTTCTGGAAAATAAACTGGAATTTTGTCTCATTTTATTATTTTATTTCAACCTCATTACTTTAAAATAATTACCTAACCAGACTTACAACTTAGCAAATATTAGCAACACATTACGGACCTAGTAACGGAATATTAACACAGAATATGCGGCTAACTATTGATAAAAGAATTTTCAAATACAGATTGCCATTGATAATTTTTTTATGAGACTTACCAGCGTTTATAATCCAGTTTCTCTAACAGGCATTGCTTCAGTAACACACGCGCAAGTTATAGGGATGGGAAATGGCAAGACAAGGTACGACTAGAGCTCGCGACGAAGAGAGATGTTGAGCGACTGAATGACAGCTGACTGTTATTGTAGGCCTACTGCGATGCGCAGAGGTCCAACATTATTTAAGTTACTGGAATCCTAGCGGTTAAATATAGGCTGTAATCCATTTCAGTCGGCTTAAAGTGCCTTAGAATTCAACTTGTAGTTTCCGTAGATTGTTTGTTGTTGTTAATTTGTTATTAGCGAATTTCCGTAGGAAAGATGGGCGACTGCAGTGACCCTTATGGTGAGACCTAAGGTCGGGAGTA
>JAGFPH010018088.1:0-16784 GCA_018207615.1 Philaenus spumarius | reverse complement strand
TCCACTGCCACCTATAAACAAAAATAAATTGGGTTATTTAAAAATTTAATAAAATTGCCATATTGAGTTAAAGAAGAAAAAAACATTTACACTCACAAAATTATAAGGATCCTAATTTAAATATAATTAATTATATTATATTTCCCTTTTGAAGTTATTGATATTTTAAATATATTTTTGTGCTTCCTAAATCTAAGTAAAATAAATTCAATAAAAATCAGCAAACATCTCTTATTCAAATTGAACTCTACAATCATTTTGATACAAATTCATAATTTACAACAGAAGTATTTATTAAACAGATGGAACATCAAAAAGTCTTGTAATTTTGATTCTACTTCAGTAGCGCTTGGTGATGATGCATCAAGAATATCAAATATTAACTTATATTGCCTTATTAGAAGTCATAGGTTAATTTGTTTGTTTTTTGTTGCTGTCAAATCAATATATTTTCATAACTAACAGATAGGAAATACATTGTTGAAACAAAAAATTATCTGTTTAAACGCATAAAAACGGAGTATAAACACTTTTGCACATTCAACTGATATTCTTCATTGCCTTGTAGGTAGAATATGTTTTATCTTTGGACAAAATTTTGTCTTGCAATTCAATGCTGCGGAACACTCAATAGCATGTTTTTCCATTATATGTAATGTGTTAAAAATATGTCTGAAATCCTTTTACAATACTTAGAATAATTTTGATTTGAGTTAATCATTTTGGCTATATTTGTTTGCCTATCAGTACTTAGATGGGTTGATCTGAAGATTTAAAAATGTGCTTTTTGACTTGAAATAAATAATTTACAATCGTTTAAAATGATTAAAAATAGTCCTATAATTTGAATTAGTGGTTCTATATTAATTTATGCCTTTAATATTCGGTGCTACACTGATCAATCATATATAATTCCTTTTTTCAAAATATCTAGTAGGTGGGGGGGAGGGGTATTACTTTACAAAAGTGGTGAAAAAACAATTTTGAAATATGGTGATAAAGATGAATGGCCCAGATGAAGAATACATTTTTTTTTAGTTTTTGGTGGGTTGGGAT
The DNA here is from genome assembly GCA_018207615.1 of Philaenus spumarius. Lineage (NCBI taxonomy): Eukaryota > Metazoa > Arthropoda > Insecta > Hemiptera > Aphrophoridae > Philaenus > Philaenus spumarius. The sequence continues at coordinate 15,728 of JAGFPH010018088.1, read as the reverse complement.
GAGCTGCTCCCTTGAATTAAAGTTGCAATAAATAGTTTTTTTTAACAATAACTTTTTTTATACATATTCATTTATGTTGTAAGTTAGAAGGAACAAGATCCAAGGGTGGAAATGTGAAATTTTTACTAAAATTAACATAAAACCTTTCCTTTTTAGTATATCTTATATGTAATTAAATTTAAATACTATAGGGGATTGTGCCAAACAAACAATCAAAATATAAATGTATATCAGATAACACCTTTATATGTTGAATCGAACAGTGAAAGAGAAAACAATAATTATTCTTACTTTTTCTTTTTTTCCCACTTACATACTTCCTCAGCAAGGGATATTTAATTAAATTACAAGTGAAAAAACATAGACCAAGACCGGGAGTTGAACTCGGAACCTTCCGTCGTGATGCTCTACCATCTGAGCTACCCTGATATCTACCGATATTGGTCGATGTTATCTCACTTGCATGGTTTTTACTGCAATTATTGAATTAACAGATTGAATAAATCGTGTATACGATATTGAAAACAATCTCAATTCTTATTCCGCAGCTTACAGTGGTGATATTATTATATTTGAATCAGTTTACTCTATAAATTTTACTCTTTCGTTATCTCAAAGCTTGTTTTTGTACTTGTATTCACACAGTATTCAATACTAATAGTATTAAACAATAAAATGGGATTTAAAAAAGTTCAACTCCCGGTCTTGGTCTATGTTTTTTCACTTGTAATTTAATTAATAATTATTCATACAAAAAATATTAAAATTCACTGGTAATAGTAGATAAATAATTTGATTTATAATTTTGCATTTAGCGTATGGACTGAATAGCTGGGTTAAAAGAGGGGAAATTATTATAGGTAACATGTCAACACAAGCCTCAAAAAACCGACAGATTCAATTGGCAGAATAACAATAGCATGATTGAAAGCATTGTTTTGTATGGAATACTCATTATAGAAGATGGAGAACACCCACCACCCACAGGAATGGGTTTGAATCAGTTTACTCTATAAATTTTACTCTTTCGTTATCTCAAAGCTTGTTTTTGTACTCGTATTCACACATTATTCAATACTAGTAGTATTAAACAGTAAAATGGGATTTAAAGAAGTTGACTCTCAGAGTTAAAAGTAAAAACTGAACAAAATTTTAAACTCGGCTCAGTATTCTAGTAAACAGTTTAGAAATAGTATTGTATTGCGATTCTGTTTAAAACTAAATTTAATATTCTATTCTAAGAATAAAGTGTACAATATTACTGTACTTTGTTTTCATTTCATGCTCCATTTATGTTTCTTTCTTTCATTTTAGCTCATACAGATCTAGGTAAGTTAAATAAATTAGATAATTATTGTTAGACTGTTTAACACATTAAAATATATTTAAAATATCACAACAAAGGTTATGAGTTATGATTAGTGAGATGGTGATGAATTGGGAAGAGTGTTTCAAGAGTACAATACAGTAATTATATAGAAAGACTAGTGCTGCCATTGTTCTTAACCTTCCATAAAAATACAGATTTACAGCCAATTATTGGCCAGTGAATTTAGACTCTCTAAGAGGGTTCAACAATGCTTTGAACACAAATCTTTATGTTTTAAAGTATTTCCAGCCAATGATTTGCTATTGCAGTTAGTTTTTTACTATTGGTAGGCTGTGTCTAACAGAGTAAATTTACTAATAATAAAGTAGGAAACGTATATTAATTTAATACACATTGTTTAACCTTATTAATATTTTAATTGTTTTGAAAAATACCCAACATTTATTTTCAATTTATTATTTATTTTTATTTTGTAAGGTATTTTCCGTTATCAGCTCCTATAAAAGCGAGTATGTACATATGTACGTGAGTAACAATATAATATAACAGATGATTTCACCCATCATCTGTAAAACAAACAAAACCGAGCTTTAATTATACTTTGGTGTTATGTTTACAACTTCAATCATTATAATTTCTTGTGAAGTTGATTTTTTTTAATATGAATTGTATTGCTATAAAGTGTTATACAATTTGCTTTGAGGTTATATACTGTATATAAATACAATCTTTTATCATCAATATATATTCGTCTATACAAATTTAAAGAAGAAATATCTATTTGTTTGACTTCGGAAACACTCGTATATAACATATAAACATATTCCTTTAGTAATTTTTTCACTATAATATTAATAACTTCTATATCATTTGATCAATCAATATGAAATAAAAATCAATTATGAGATAATATTTTTATTTAAATATATAATAATTCGACCACACAGCTGAACCGCTGACGTGAGTTGAGCAAATATGCAAAATTAAGTCCATGGGTCTATGTTTTATGGTTTCAACCAACAATTTGGGAAATAGGTCTATTCACGATGGTGCTGAATAGGCCTAGCTGCAAAATAGTTCGCACGCCATTCCGCATATTGGGAGTGTCTTCAACACACAATGCATTGCGTGCTTCGCACGCCAACCCCACGGTAAAATCCACCTCATGGCTTTGAACCGGGTACTTCTATAGTATTTTACGTTTTTATCGATTTTGGGGGAACCAAGGGAGTTATAAGGTCGCGTAAAAAGTAAAAAAAAAAACAAAATGTACAGAATAACATTCTACATTTATATTTGTAAAAAAAAAACTCAAAAACAAATTCATTCTCGTAGCAAAAATCTCAAAAAATAGTTACTTCCGGTCGAAAAACGTGCTTCCGATTGTTGGATTTTTTTGGCTAACGAACTCGTCTGAGCGACGTAGACAACTAACATGTGTACCAAATTTGAACCAAATCGGACTTAAAATGCGGCCGCTAGAGTGCGAACACATATACACATATACAAATATATATATATATATATGATTTTTAATGACACCCCAAAACGTGTTCTGGGGACCATGATCGGTGCTCATTTGCTACTCCCGACCTTGGGTCTTACCATAAGGGCCACTGCAATAGCTTATTTTTCCTATGGAAATTCGCTAATAACGTAAATAAATAAAAATGTATAACAAATAGGCCTACAGTTTTATAATCCTTATAATTAATTGTACACATTTACCGAGTTAAAAATTCCCGTCAGCATAGTTATTTAGGCCCTAGATAAAGTCTGTTGTTTTTAAATTCAATAGTATTTTTTTACATGATGTATTTCTGATGTGTATCTAATTAATCTGCCTGCGATTTTTCACGGGGGATTACTAGTATTAAATATATGATTACTGTTTTCTTATCAACTGACTTATAAATGTATAAGTATTTACTTGATATTTCATGGAAATTACCTTGAATTAGTTAATTTTATTATCTGTTGTGGGTTGCAGTTAGCCTCACTTAAAGCATCATTAGCCTCACATCATTCGTTTGTTTAACCATTCTGAGTATTAATAATAGTTGTATTAAAATGACGTACCGGTACCGTAAACATTACAATTCTTTTTTTAAACTAACTACGCAAAATGTTTGATCAGTGTTGAGTGTTTTTAATGTACGCAAATAGGAACACCCAGAAATAAACACTGATTAATGGCTGAATATCCGAAAAGGCCGTAAGTCATTTTAACATAATAAAGGTAATTATTGCATTCTTTTTTATTACTATGTGATATGCCCTAAAAGTTTCGTGCTAATCACGTTCTGTGCAAAACTTATTATTTTGTCTAGATTTGTTTTTCGATTCGAACGAAAAATTAATTTTATTATGGTAGTGATTTATCGATGAAGTAAGTTAACATTTCTACCGATAATTTTAAAACAAATACGAGGAATCAGTAAAAATCATCTGAACTCAATAAGTAGATTTTAGATTTAATAGTTAAACCACTCCAAACATATAAATGTTTCCTCTTTAGAATTTAGTATGATTCAGGGATGATTTTAAAACTTTCTCAATGTTTTGTTAAAAAATGAACAAAGCTATGGTGCTGCAGAAATTTGATTCACAAGCTACAGATATTTTCTAGCGTAGAGAGTAGGGTGGCTAATTTTCAATAATACGCCTATAATAAGCGTACAACTAATTATCTATATATATAAAAGCCAAAACCCACTGACTCACTGACTCACTCATAACGATTTCTCAAAAAATACAGAACGGATTGGAATGAAATTTGGTAAGTAGCTTCCTCTAGGGCCATAGGTGCTCACTAAGAAAGGGTTTGAAAAAATTCGAAATTTTAGGGGGGGTTTGGGGGGGATCAAAGTTATTAAAAAATGACTTCTTCAAAACTACCGAACGGATTGGAATGAAATTTGGTATGTAGCTTCCTCTAGGGCCATAGGTGCTCACTAAGAAAGGATTTGAAAAAATTCGAAATTTTAGGGGAGGGGGGAACAAAGTTATTAAAAAATGACTTCTTCAATACTACCGAATGGATTGGAATGAAATTTGGTATGTAGCTTCCTCTAGGGGCATAGGTGCTCACTAAGAAAGGGTTTGAAAAAATTAAAAATTTTAGGGGGTTTGGGGGGGGATCAAAGTTATTAAAAAATGACTTCTTCAAAACTACCGAACGGATTGGAATGAAATTTGGAATGTAGCTTCCTCTAGGGCCATAGGTGCTCACTAAGAAAGGGTATGACAAATTTCGAAATTTTAGGAGGGGTTTGGGGGGATCAAAATTACTAAAATCATAATTTCAGATCTTTTATTATTATGACAATGTGCTTTTATTATTTAAGATCTATATATATATAAGCCAAATACCACTCACTGACTTAACACTTAAAAAGAATACAATTATAGTACGTTAAAAAGACTGAAAATACCAACCACCACGGGCAACGCCGTACGTGTCAGCTAGTAAATAAATATATATTAAATAATAAAGTTTGTATGTAATATAGTAAACATACGAACAAGTTTGTAAACATAAAAATCAGTTTTGGGTAACATTTTAAAATTTGGAATAATATTACCAGAGTTTGAATAACAAAAATGTTCAGCTTTAACAGTCCTTCAATATTATATCTCAATCGACCGACATTAATGTAGGTTTTTCATTTCCTTAAAATTTAACATTTTTAAAATGTTGACAAACTTATGCCCAAGCTGGACATTGTTTCAAAGATTATCATTAGCAAGTTTTGTTAAATTTTTGAGTTCTGAGAAAAACCCACGAATGATAATTTATAACACAAAAAACCAAATTGTTGTTCGTTTAGTGTCGCCATCTTGAAACTGAACCGAGTTACATCATTTTACCAACACTTGTTTTCACACGGGTTTGAAAAAAATACTTTCATCACACTGTATCGAAAATAGTCACTTTCAATATCAGCTATGAGTATTGAAAATAGCGTTTTCTGCTGGAGATTTTCGACGATCTTTAAATTAGTTATAAATTATAACACCAGTATAATTTAGGAGCGCTATAAATAATAATTATGATTTGAAATGTCGTCTTATTAATTTATTCGATTTTAACAAAGAAAAAAAAACGTGAGTAACAATAAAAACTACATTTTAATACTATTTACAAGTATTAAATAAATAAACTTTTAACTTATTATTTAAAGAAGTACGTCAGTACGTTTAGTCATGTTCCAGTATCGGTAGTAGTAGTGTATTGTGTCTACTAATTAATATTAATGGCAGAATAAAACACCAAAGACAAGATAAACTTTTCCTTAAAATCAAAATCTATAAATTCTTAGAATTAAGGAAGGTTTTTATTTCTATCGTTATTGATATTAAAATCAGCTGATCTCAATAATTTAGTTCGTGTTGTAAACGTAAACTATGTTATCATTGTACTCCAGGAATGTTATTGACAAACGAAAGGTTATTTTGAAAAAAATATATGAAATTTATTATTAACACTATTAATCACAGTGTGATGAAAAGTATCGTTCATCACACGGGAAAAAGTGGCTTTTCGATCCTCGCTCATTTTCCGACTTTGGCTTCGCCTCGGTCGTTAAACTTGAGCTCGTATCGAAAAGCGTCACTTTCGATCCTAGTGATGAAATATACTATTGTATTACCTTCTTTGTATAAAGAGGAAATAGCGGACATTAGTTGAAACTAAGGGTTTAAATATCTTACATCAGATTTTCAGGAGTAATGCTTTTTTAAACATAAGTTTTGAGGTTTATATCTCTTTTATTCTTCTCTGGGGTAGTTTAATATTCCCAGACTTTAGTATCACATTCTTCTACAATGCGGCCCGACCGGTCCTCGCATTAATTCTTGTAACTTTCTATAAAAGTAACAAATAATTCTGTTCTAATAAATAGTTGACTAATAGACTTACAGATAAAATTATAAACTACCTATTTTAAACAGACGAAATTTTAATTTGTGTATAATTTAAATTTCCCTAAGTTTTTAAAGCGAAAGAAAGTTCTCACCTCTTATTCCTCTCCCCCACAAGCAGATATCTCTCAACTCCCTCCCTTCAACTGGAATAGATCTATTTTTAAAGTTATAAATTACAAGGATTACATCTTTAGAAAGGTGGAGATGATACCCTGCTCAACAAGAAAAAAAATTGGATAGTGTCCAAGATTTAAATGGCTACCCCATCACGGACTAAATATAAAAAGACAAGGAAAGAGAGAAGATAATTTGAATTATTTGTGCAAGAACATGTCCCTGGATCAGAACAGCTATGACTCAAGTTATGGAGTTAATTAGGTTAATGAACTTGCAACAAGCATGTGTTTAGTTACATGTGGATAATGGTTTGTTAGCAAGCATCAATAATTCAAATGTTTCGTCGTACTTGTTTGATACGATGCACGTAAACTAACCAAAGTTATTTCAGATTATTTAAACAATGTTATTCCATATACACTTCACTTTACACATTTTGTATTTGAAAACATACACATTATATTTGATGGCGTGATTTTTTGCTTCAAACTTAAACAGTTTGAACGTATACAGTTTTCCACCATATTTAGATCAATGTTTAAAAATATGGTTTTAAAACGCATAGACATGTACGCTAAAAACTCAAATTTCAGATTAAAACTAATAAGAAAATTTCGAAAAACTATGAAAATCTTATTATTGTTTCGCAAATTTCGTAAAAAGAAATTCGTGCTTTTGTGCTTCCACTAAAAGAGCTACGTAATATAAAAGCTATTTTTTATTTTTACTAGCCATGATTCAAACAACTATTTTTCGATTATAAACATTACCGAAAATAGTCTTTAATATTATAAACTAATAGCTAAGAAATATAAGGTTTTATTTCCGCAATAGATATAACTTCCATTACCGCGATAAAAATGAACGCCATTTAGTTTCGCCCCTTCAATTAATTGCACATACTAGATTGCATGTTTGTTTATCCGATTGCAGTAAAGCTAGGCGATAATATATTCCATCCAAGAGTTGTAATTTCCCCACAATTAGTATTTACTTTCCGTTCTGTAAAACTAACCACTAAAACCACCACGGACACATCTTAATTCACAGTTTTTTTCATCACAGCCGAATTGCGATATATTTTCAGGTTAGGAATAGACCAAACATATATACAAATAATACAACAAACTTTCAGAATTGCAGGACTTGAAAACAGAGATTACAATTATTGTTTCAAGCTAAGTGTGGGAACAAATGAAAGCTAATCCAACGATATATAATAACTTCCATAACTTCTATCCTTAATACAACATTTATTTCAAGTAAATAAAACCGTAGGCCTACGTCCAACGGTATGTTATGAGTTAGGATTAACGGCTTGCATTGAATAAATTGATGGAGCAGAGCACATATTACTCAAATTCAACTCACAATAGTTAGGAATAATTTATTATAGATTCGCCAAAACTGTTTCTTTTTGGCAGAAATTTAGAGCAATAGTAGGCCTATACTAAGGTGAACCATAATAAATAAAAGAGAAATATAAATGAAAGATACTAAACAGTATTTTTATCATTTTGTATTGTTGAACAATTTAACTGATTTACACACATACAGCAAAATTTACTAGCACACAACTTTTATTGATCAATTTGTAGACTGTATATCTCAGTGAATAAGTGTAGGCTTGAATAAGTGATTCGAAGTTGGAACATCCTGTTGACCAGACATGCCTGTTGCATGCATGCCGTGTCACAAAACTATTGTTGCATGCCTAACATCTGAAATGAAAGTACTGTATAATGCACAAAAAATAACAGACTACTGTCACTTATTGTAACAGTGAATCGATGTTTACGGTTGTTGTTGTAGTGGTCGTAAATTGTTAGTCAATTTAAAAAAAAAACTGTCATTTTATTTTAAAGAAGGAGCAAGGGTAGATACTCTCTAATAACTTGGCAGTCAGCCTGATTTTTACATAATTATGTGCTTGAGTATTCCATTCAGTTAACAAAACTGTAGACGTAAAGTGACGGAAATATTCTGGAGCTAAAAATAAGAGAAAATCTTATAAACTCAGGTTCGGCAATGCTTAGTTTTTTTATCGGTTAACTATTTCATTTTTTATTTTTAAACAACCTCTCTTTTAAAATAGATGATATATTGAGTGAAGATTTAGTTTATGAATTATTATTGAGTTGTCAACAAAAGACATAATTTCTGGTAACTGTCTACAACACCCAAGAATTGGCTACCCTAAAGCAAAACATGGAATCATGATAGTTATTAGTAATTGCCTTGAAATATTTATACTTGGATGTTACGGGTCAAATCCATTAAACGAGAAAGCAACTGAAAACGCAAGCGCTTCTCTCTAAACAGTGCAATTTCTTGCAGCTGAGCGCTTTGACATTGCCTCATTTCAAAACATTTTATAAACCCATCTTTTGTAATTTAATGCTGAAAAAAAAACTGAATATTTTTTATAAATTTGCGGATCCGGCTTGCGTTTCACTTTTAATTATACATTTATTATTGTGCAAAGAAAAAGTTCAAACTTGGTACTTCAAAAATGTCAATTGCGTGACAAATGAAAAAAAATTTTTTTAAATGTGAAATGCAAAACGGATACGTATTGTGACTGTGCTTAAAATGAGACCTTGCAAAAAATTGTATGATAAAAAATAAATGGTTTTAAATTTAACATTGCCCTAATTGGATATAAATCCAAGATGGCCGCCACTACAGCAGACCCTTAAGGGGGCGCTTCCCTGCCCGCCATATTGAATCTTATTCCCATAAGAGCAATGCTACAGAATAAGTCATTTTTTCCGTTAATTCGTGGAATAAATTAAAAAGTTTGGTTTTATTTTTAAGTACTGTCATATGCGGATGTTGATTGCCGAATACATTTTCAGAAACCGTTTTATTGTTTTCATAAACGTATGATATAAATAGTAAAAAATAGTAAACTTTATAAATTTTTTACTCAGTTGCAAAAAGAGATATTGCAAAAATCCTTAGCAATCAACACCCGCAATCTATTTTACTTTAAGAAAAAAAATACAGCTTTCGTTTTTTGACAAAAACAGCACAAAAATATGCTTAATAGTGAAGGTATGTTTTGGTTATTTAACATTGAAATTGGGACCCAATATCGTAGTTTTGAATGTGGAGAGCCGAGCCTTAAGGCTATCTTGAATGTTGTTGGCAGTTACTACTACGAAATAATGATTAAATTTTGTTGACTCTTGTAAATATTTAGTGTTCTGCCAGATCATTTTAAATGTATAAAAACTCTAATAGTTAAATAAAAAACTCTTTCTTATTCTATATACATAGGCCTAAATTAAAGTAAAAAAAAACATTTCTACATACAGTGAGACCCAATCCGTTACGTAGTTGTAACTTTCTTAGTTAAATGTAATTAATTTGTGAACCTAGTTTTCGTGGAATTGGTTGTACCGCCAAGCCTGGTTCGGGGAGAAATATAAGGCATGACATACCTATTAGGCCAGACACATTCCTAGTATTAGGGTACTGTAGTTAAAGCTTATATCATTTGACAGCCTACTTGGGTAAATTTTCTATAATGGTTTGTTCTTTGCAAAAAGTATTGTTGATTAAATGTTTACATTTTCGTATTTGTTTCTTATTTTCTTACATTAAGCCCCGTGAATAATACAAAAAGTGTCATGGTTGTTCAGAACGAAGTCTAGAATATGAAAAAATCACTTGAAGCACTTTTATGATAGTTTGAAAAGTTTTATGATAGTTTGTCCCTCAAAATTCTAAATTTTGGGGTACTAAACATTTTTAGGTAGGAAAACCGTTCTTGTTACACAACAATCGAAGGGCACAAAATTAATACCAAAATTAGTGGCACCCTTGAAGTATATCTTGGATGTCATTAACCAAAATTTTGGCAACCTGTATATTTGCAAACGTATTTAAGTGTAAAGTTTTTATTCTTAATTGAGTATTTACGAAGAGAACTTTCTTAAATTTTTAGAAGATGTCTCTACCCATAGGTTCAAATGATAGAGAAAGATTAGGCGCTTCATATCACAAAACTGAAGAGTCAAAATTCATAAGTATATGGCACATGTTTTATGTATCATGAGATTTAATAGTAATACCTTTTCAATAATAACAAACTCCAAAAAGTATTTACATACAAGGAAAGGCAAACTTACACAAATTTTACTTAATTTTGCCTTTGTTTAACGTCTACTAAATGAATAATTATTTCAGTTGAATAATTTATCTAAACAAAAATATTGCATACAAGTTTAAATCAACACCAAAACTAAATAAAATATTAAATACATATAACTTACATGTATTATATGTAAGATATTAACATATGTATTTATTCTGATATTTCTTAAACTTACAAAACCACAAATAAAGTAATATAATATGCGCTAATGTAGGCCTACACTGTACATAAATATATTTTCCACCCATCCAAAAACCAAGGCAGTAGCGGGGGGGGGGGGGGGGGTTAGGGCGTAACGCAATTTAGTAGTAAAAATTAATACTAGGTACAAAAGTGCAAATTCAATTATAAAATAGACAACACAACAGAGGATCCATCAACATATTTTACATCATTGTGCATTGCATGCATAATATTTAGATTTGCTAGATTAAACTACAACGTACAATACACATGGATGCCTTACTCTCTTGTGAGCTTGATCTTATCTAAAATAAGAAAACTACGAAGGTTCAACAAAAATACTTTACTCTAACAAAACACGAAATGCATTGTGTACTGAAAATTCTCTCAATTAGGGGGGTTGGCGTGCGAAGAACGCAATGCATTGTGTATTGAAAATTCTCAGAATACGGGGGTTGGCGTGCAATGCACTGTGCGTCGGCCGCTTCTCATAGTGTTCAGTGTCAAGCTCACATGTGCGTCCTTAACAGTGAACGAGTTAAAAGGCTTTAAATTCAAATCCCCGGTCCTGTCCTGACCCGCCGAAAAGTTTTCCTGGCTACGGATTTGCCAAATACATATCCTATCTAAGCCGCATGCGTACTAGGTAGCAAAATAACAAAATAACAATGATAGCAACATGTGTGTTAATAGTGTAAATCACTTGAAATGTTGTAAAAAATGTAGTTTAATGTTCAGAAAATATTTCAAACATTTATTAATTTTAGTATTTTTAATTTTGGGGATAACGCTTCAACGTTATTAGTTTTTTGGTAACGCCAAAATAACATATATTTTACTAAAATAATTGTCGTTTTACTTTTCTCAAGAGTTTTTAAACAGTGCTGCCAACACGTTTTGTAATAAAGTAAAAACACGGCCGAAGGCGATGATCGTCTAATTTTGATTTTCACCTGGTAAAAACACATCATTTACTGGCAAGAACATTCGACTACTTTTTCCACAATTATTTTTAAACATTATCTTGTAATTTTTATTATCAAACTAAAATAAATAAAAACCACTGAACATTTTGGCACCTTATTAGACCTCTATTGTATTAAAAATAAGATTAGTATTAAAAGTTTTGGTCTGAAGTAAACAATATTTCTGAAGTATTAACTTTCCTACGTGCTTGCTTGTCCTATTTTCAAGTTCGAGTTATTTATTTGTGTTACGTTTTTACAAAATATATGTTTGAATCAAGCCTTATTTGAGTTATTAACTTCAAATATGGATACAATTTAAATGTGAATTTCGTATTCATGAACGGAGGGGAACAAAATTTTTAAAATTTTAACAATATTTTTTAGTATCGAATTTGACTAAAACTTAGAAGAACAATAACGGTTTCAAAAATATAATAACAACAATAATTAAGCAATAGAAACTTGTTACAGGGCTATAAAGGACCCTGTTACATAACAATGAATAAAACTCTCATTAAAACTAAATAACAAGGTAATAATCTAAACATGGAATGTATGATAAGTAAAATATGTAGTTGGTATAGAAGGGCAAGTATTTTTAAATGTTATCAATCACATTCAAATGATGGAGAAATGCTAACACCATATTAATGGCCTGAGTGTCATCACCCGAAGTCTAGAGAAAATTATCTCACTTAGACACAGTTAATAATTACATTATTAGAACACGTTATGTTAATAGATTTGTTACACATTTAGGCATCTATAAAATATAAAAATGAATGTTTTTTTGTCCCCTATAGACTAAAAAAACTATTATAGTCCAAGAATATTAGTCAAATGAGGGCAAGTATCTCGGAATGAGAGATAGTCAGCTATAAACTTGTATAAACCTTTATTTTGTCAACCTAAAACTTGTCTCAAACCCTACTTGTCGTAGGGTGTCCGCGACTACAGATATTCCAAGTTCAAAGGTAAAAAATCTATTTTTTACACATTTATTGCAAATATTTCGTTTTCTATGGGTTTTATGCTATTTGTATTTATTATAAATATTGTAGAGGATTAAATTCTCTACAACTTGTGTTTGAACATTTTTTTAAATATCTTGAACCATTTTCGAGATAGAGGGCAGAGCGCGCGCAGTGTTTAACTATTTAGAGTATCATTCGAGGTCAACCTGTAGTCCCGATTAAAACACGCCGAATAAAGTTTATAAATTATTGATAAATATATAGTTCTAAATAATTTGTATTTTTTTATTAACTATTACGTTATAATTAATTTTTTTTTCTGCAATAATTCAGTATCTATTCATTTAATAACACTTACCTACTCGTGTAATTATAACGTTATTAAGGGAAATACTTAAATTATTTTTTAACTCTAATCTTATTAATTTATACTAATTACTTCCGAACTAAATAAAAAGGATATGTTGGAATATCTGTAGTCGCGGACAAACTACGATAAGTAAGTTTTGAGACAAGTTTTAGGGTGTCAAAATAAAGGTTTATACAAGTTTATAGCTGACTATCTCTCATTCCGAGGTGAAACTCCTGATATTCCTGGACTATTATACCGAATTCCCTAAAAATTTCACAGTTTATCCACATTAATGCCAGGCGTGTTTAGAGATTACAATTGCTTCAGTTAAGGGGTTGAAATGGGGTTGCAATAAATATAAATTGAACTAACTTCCTCCAACAATAAAGCTAAAACTGTGTACCGTAATATTATTCCTTAGTATTATAAAAACACATTTACAATTTGATTACTAAGTAAAAGGAATGAAATGGGATCTCTACCCTTAAAATTAAATAGATAATAATTTTATTATTATATACTTACTTACTTTTTATATATGCTCAAAAACTGATTTAACTAAACATTTTACAATTAATTTACAAATATTAGCTATCTTTATTATTATTTTAAGGGTAGTTATCCTATTTCATTGTTTTGATTTAAGTAATCAAATTTCAAATTGTTTTTTATATCACTTAAGAATAATATTACACAATATTAGCTTTATAGATTAGAGAATAATATGGTCACTACAATCAAAAATATTAAAATGGGGTCGCTAAACCTATATAATAAATATAAATTGCACTAACTTCCTACAAGCTATAAAGCTAATATTGTTTAATATTATTCTCAAGTGATGTAAAAAACAATTTGAAATTTGATTACTTAAATCAAAGCAATGAAATAGGATTAACTACCCTTAAAATTAAATAATAATTAAGATACCTATATAAAATAAATTACATTAACATTAAATATATATATATATATATATATATAGGGGGGTTCGTGGGGTCAAAGTTACTAAAAATCCTCATAAGAAATACATAGTGTAATATATTTATTGATATGTATTTTTTGTTAATATAGATTTAACTTTGATTTGTCTATCCATGTAAAGCCGGATCAAGCAGCTAGTACCCATATATATGTACACATTTATATGTATATGTCATACATATTAACATTATATTATACGTTTAATACTCGCTTTATCACCTACCCTGATCATAAGAATCTTATTTTAACCACAAGGCTATTCAAAATTTATTTTTAATGCACTCACTAAATTGTGTTCGTTAATTTAATCTAAATATGCAAAGTGTAACAACCCCCCCCCCTCCCCCCGTAAAAGAATAAACGAGTTATTGAAACATAGTTTCTTGGTAATTGTCTGCAACTTAAAAAATCGTCCAAAACTAGCCTAAAACACACATTTCAGAGCAATGGATTTTATCTTATTTATTAAAACTATAAGAATTCAAAAATGTTTGTTTGAGGCTAATTTTGCATGTTGTAGACAATTACCAAGAAATTATGTTTTCAGTTTTTTCCTAGATAACTCAGTTATCCTTTGACATACAGAAGGACGATCAAAGCACCATTTTGTCTGTCGTTAAAAAAACTAATATTTTGTCTCTTAAATTTTTTGTAAGTTTTTCAGGATATTTCACGTTGAAAATTTGTAACGGCCGACATTTTTAAAATTATTAAAATACATTCTTGATGTTTGGCACACTTGTAAATCGTAACATACAAAATGCTCAAACCAAATTTCAAAACCGAATAACTTGTCTATTTCTTGCGACTAAACTAAGCTGAATTCGAAAAAAAGTTGCGGAACATTTTAAATTTATTTCAATGTATAGCCTAAAATACGATCCTGAATAACCCTGTGAAGATAAGGTTTTTTGTAAATCCCTCTATAAATTTATATTATATGCTCAAATCAAGCAATAGCGAAGCATTTGCCGGGTCACACTAGTGGAAAATAAAAATAGGCTTGGTGAAAGGATATACTGAAACTATTTTACATTACAAATCTGACAAAATGCTTAGCTTGGTTGCTACAGACAAATTGACAGCTATTTAAAAATTTCATACTAAAATCCATTAAAATTACATTCTATGATATTTAACTAAACAATTGTTCTGGAAAATAAACTGGAATTTTGTCTCATTTTATTATTTTATTTCAACCTCATTACTTTAAAATAATTACCTAACCAGACTTACAACTTAGCAAATATTAGCAACACATTACGGACCTAGTAACGGAATATTAACACAGAATATGCGGCTAACTATTGATAAAAGAATTTTCAAATACAGATTGCCATTGATAATTTTTTTATGAGACTTACCAGCGTTTATAATCCAGTTTCTCTAACAGGCATTGCTTCAGTAACACACGCGCAAGTTATAGGGATGGGAAATGGCAAGACAAGGTACGACTAGAGCTCGCGACGAAGAGAGATGTTGAGCGACTGAATGACAGCTGACTGTTATTGTAGGCCTACTGCGATGCGCAGAGGTCCAACATTATTTAAGTTACTGGAATCCTAGCGGTTAAATATAGGCTGTAATCCATTTCAGTCGGCTTAAAGTGCCTTAGAATTCAACTTGTAGTTTCCGTAGATTGTTTGTTGTTGTTAATTTGTTATTAGCGAATTTCCGTAGGAAAGATGGGCGACTGCAGTGACCCTTATGGTGAGACCTAAGGTCGGGAGTA
>JAGFPH010018087.1:0-16785 GCA_018207615.1 Philaenus spumarius | reverse complement strand
GAAACTGGGTGATTATTGCAAGTTACATCTAAGCAATAAGCACCACAACCTTCTACATCAAAATAATACTTAATAGGTCGTATTATATTTCAGCTTACCCGTGACATTCTGACGAATAATTTAGTATATAGTTCACTACTCTATGACTTATAACAATCATGCAAAAAATATACAAAGTTTGGAATAAACAACAGTCGTACTTCCTACAAATCGTAACAGCTGTCATCAGTAATCTTAAAAGTTGTACAATAAGGAAATAAAATGATAAAAGGAATACTAATCATAAAAAAAAGTATGACCTTGAGTCACAATAATTTGTTGAACTTTTTTGCTTTTGATAACAACTATGAGAACTAAATTTCATAATACTAAAATAAAAACCAAAATAGCCATTTTGTTCCAAATTTAATTAACTTTCCAAAAATATACAGTTTATTGCAACTGCTACTAAAAACAAAATTAGCGTACTAATCATATGCGCTATATTTTTCTTTACAAGTAATCGGATTCTTCATTTTCATCCTAATTTTTTAATTTGATTTTCATTTTAATAAATCTTTATCAGGTAGGACATTTACTGTCTTTATATCACTATCAACACTTTAATTTAAACTTTCTGGAATTTTACTTATTGAATTGATACTTGATTCATAATCCCTCAACATTGTCAGAACAACAAGATTACTAACCTAAAATGCAGTTTGTTACTGACAGCTGGTCGATCTGAAAAGAAATAACCGAGTAACCACAGCCTGCCAAATCATCGTTCTTTTGCACTAGTACTATAATTCATGTTTTTCTATATCAATTAGTACAAAAACTTTCGATCTGCATCCATCTATTAACTGATTTATCTGCCTTTGAAAAATTTTTAAATCTTCGTGCCCGAGGGTTAAAATAAATCATATTTAATTCACACATTATACAACCTTTTATATCTGGTCTAATGTAGTCCAGTAGTGTTCATATACCTGTAAATAGTACATCTGATCTGAGCTTATAGAGGAAAGTAATGTGAGTGCCATCATATAATCGCCTCGTAACACTGCTAGATCAGAGCTCGCCACAGTCAGTCTAGACTCT
Source organism: Philaenus spumarius (assembly GCA_018207615.1). Classification (NCBI taxonomy): domain Eukaryota; kingdom Metazoa; phylum Arthropoda; class Insecta; order Hemiptera; family Aphrophoridae; genus Philaenus; species Philaenus spumarius. The sequence continues at coordinate 15,702 of JAGFPH010018087.1, read as the reverse complement.
TGCTCAGTTCCTGTTAGTATCTTACTGGCATCGTTCAAAGCTCGGCCTGCTTCCTCCACTCTCTCTAGAGCCATCAAACTACTGCTTAGTTCCAAGTAGAGGGAACCCATCTCTCTGACATTTAGTTTATGTTCACCTGTATTAAGAAATAAGAATAATCAAAAATATGTACATACTATAAAATATGTATGTTATTTACAAATGTCCTTCTTCTTGCTCCCATACAAGTATAAGAATTTACTATTTATTTGTAAGGGTGAACCGTATTAAATGAAGTTAGGGTAAGTATTATATAGGTACATAGGCTTTTAACCATACATTTATTGCCAGAAGACTTTAACAGTGAGTTAAATGTAATTAAACAAATTGCTGTTAATAATGGTTATAAAAAAGAATATTAATAGATAGCATTTTATAAAAAAAAAAAAAAATACTAATAGTATGGACAAAAGTCAAGAACAAAAATAGGTATTCTAAAATACAATTTGTAGACAATATTAGTTATAAGGTACGACATTTAATAAGTAATACAAATAATGTAAAACCTATTTTTTATTGTAATAATAATCGTGGTAAGCTATTAAGTAAATATAGTCAAACCTGGATAATTCAAACTTTCTATGTCTCGAAATTTTGGATAATTTAAATTTTTTGTTTGATCCCATGAATGCTGCATTAAAACAATAATAAAAATTTGTGTTTAATTCGAATTTTATTTCGTATAATTCAAACTTTTGTACGATTGTTCTTATATAACACTAAGGTATTGACTTGGTAAGACGTAAATTAAGTGCGGGGACATCTGCTAGTGTCAGTTCTATACAGCGTTGATCGGCTCGGAGGAAAGCGAGAAGGAGATGAACGCTCAAACTGAACTCATATCACACGTAGACGCGGCAAATGCTCTTGGCCTCGCCTTAGTGTAGGTTTACACCATCCGTTTTTTCCTTCCGTTGCTTTACGAATCCGTTTTCTTCTAAAAACTTAAGGGAAGGGATAGGTTGTTCAAACTGTCTGTTTTGCCATCCCGCAGTCTGTCCGTTAGTTCCACATCGTCTCAAGAAAAAATAAAATTCCCTTGAGATAACGAAAACGGAGGAGAAAACTGGATGAACGCAACTGGCAGGTAGCAATAACACTACTTAGTGCCTAACTGTTGTATCTAATCCTTCCTTCTTTCTGACGGACCCGGTATCTTTTTCACCAGATGCTTGTTGCGTAACTTCCTTCCGACAAAATAGTTAGAAAACGTAAAGGAAACCCCCAAAGCAGAATGTGTTTTATCTTTCTGCAACGGTTGATGGTAAGACGAAAAACTTTCTGCGAGTGCGGGCGTTTTAGTAATAAATTAATCATATATTTTTTTAAAGTGAATAAGTAAGCAATTCGCACATGATCAATTCTTTGTATATATTGAACTAAGTAATTATTTAAATTTCAATAAAATACTTTATAAAATTACAGATATGCCTTAAAACTTCTTTCATCCTTAATTTTACTTTAAATTTTCTTATTTTTTGAATTATGACAAGAAATCATTCAAATCTTCTTGGATTCTCCTTACATCTTTTGACGTTACTGCTTGGGGCATTAATTTATTTTTTGAGACTGGTTTGAAGTTGTTGTAGTACTGAGTCCCATATTTCTGACATTGGGCAAATTTCTAAAATTGTCTGTTAGCAGGAGGGCCAAAGTCATTATGTAAGCCAACATATAAATAGTGCCAATCTCTGCATATGAAAAATCGCGGTGGCAGCAGGGATTATAATCATTACATTGGTAATAACAGACCCCCTACCTTTCACAAATAGCAACTGCCACTGGAAGGAGAGTACTTATAAAAAAATAGGAGTTATAGAACAATTATTGTGCCCATCATAAGTCTCCGTGTTCGGTGATGAAGTACTTGCTTCAAATCGCCGATTAGGCCTATATCGATCACAATTTCACCACTTTTTTCTGTCTTCTTTTATTTTGCCTCGGACCCGTCGTTAAATAAAAATTTGTGATTACCTTCGCTGGTGTACATAACTGCATCACCCTTATGCTGACTAAAATAATGAGTTTAAAGATTTTGTAAAATGACTTTTCTTAGCAACTGTGCAAACAACACGCTTGCCAGAGGCAGCCATGATTTCAATGTTTTCAAGTCACGCTTTAACCATCAATAGCAATCCTCATCTTGATGGGATAATCGGTCGGGAGCACGAAATAAGGCGGGTGAGAATTTTTGCGCTGTTGCCAGATATGGGACTGGCAAAGCAAGGAACGGTCGGGAATCGCTTGCTCTGCAGCACGATCTGGCAACACTGGATGCTTAGTGTTGTCAGATTGTGCAGCAGGGCAAGCGATTCTCGACGTTTACTCGCTTTGCCAGTCCCATATCTGGCAACAGCGCAAAAATTCTCACCCGCCTTATTTCGTGCTCACGACTGTAGTAGTTTATTCGACTAGACCGTTATGTAATCGTTAGTCGGTTGATATGTACGGACTAGTCGATTAACAACCGTATGCATAATGATAGTCAGAATGTCATTTGAAATGGACCGACTAGAGAAACAGATCGACTAGTGTACAAATGATAAGTATTTACGGCTTGTACATAGATGATAAAATAGTAATAGTTGTACTAGTCGTAAAGATCGAGTTAAAATTTTCGATTGTGACATTGATGGGTCCATACCAAATTTTTCGATTCTTGATACCGATACCTATCAACAAAAAACAACCAGTAATAAATACAATCTCAGCGTATGTCCGCGAAAAAATCGATGCCCGAATACAATTAGTGCAAACTTTCTGAACTACCATTGTTGAAATATTATTTAAAATACTATGACGAATATCTACAAAAAAATATGACGTAAGAATATTATTAGCGCTAATTTTATAAAACACCGGTATTGAAACGTAATTTAATATGCAACAGCGTATGTCCATGAAAAGAACTACCCCCGAGGACGATTATTTGTTACTTCTTTCTATGAAATACCGGCGTTAAAACTTAATTTAAATTTTAACGGCTAAGGTCAGCGAAAATGTTATTTAGATGAGACTTGTAAAATGTCAAAAAAAGTGGAAATTAAATGTCGCTATTTGCAAGAATGAATAACCAGTAAAACAAAGGCACTTCGTCAGGACTCCCACAAAAAACAAATCATGGGTAACGTAAATCCCAAAAATGCAAAAAATGTTTTACCTGACCTAAAACAAATAGAATTATTTTATATAGTTACCGATTTATAAAATTTGAAACTTTTCGTCACAGTAGACACCCTAATTCTATAAATAGACACGATAAAAAAAGAATCCATAAGTGGTTGACCTTGAACCTATTTTACTTTACTGTGTACAAATAACCAAGCCTAAGCATTAATACAACCTACTTTACCTTCCTGTGTACAAATAACCAGGCCTAAGCATTAATACAAATAAAACAAGAGCCTTTACTTAAACAAAACAATTGCCTAAACATTTTACAAGTGATATTTTTATTTTTAAATGCTGAATTGAGTTTAAGTATAGAGAATGTGATTACAAATACCGGAGATTACATTCAAAATACGGAGAACTGGCAAGTCTGACAATGAGAATATTAACTGAGTCTCTCTCGGTATCGAGTTTCGAGTTCGGTTATCGATTTTTGATACTGATACCAAAGATAAAGTATCGGTGGTATTTAGAATCGGTAACGAGAAACGACCCTTCCCTAGTTTTTGACCCGCAAAAAACATTTATTCTATACATTAACTTTTAACGTTTGGCGTTATAAAACAATAAAATATAAAATGAATTTAATAAAACTTGTTAAAATAAAATATTGAAGTTAGGCTAAGCCTATACTAGTTTTCTTTACCTGTTGTCTTTTTACAACTTACAACTCAGTATCGTTGAATTCCTGAACAAGTACACGCTGGAATATAGGACAATGAAATTAAACTATAATGGTTCACATAACAACTGATCTTTTATTGGCCGCTTTAGCCCTGCATGTTTCTTTTTTGTATCAAGTTAACAAAAAATGTACAATCTTATAAGTCATTTCGACAAAAATGTAGTCAAACAAATAACATAAAAAAATTTAAATTCAAAAATATATATGGTACATATAGATATTTAATACTTACGAAAAGGCAGACACATAAACTAATTAATTTTAAAAAAGAAAAGAAAACCCCACTCGCACGCGCAACACTTTCGTAGCCTAGTTCATGTTCGATTTACTATCACATTATTTAAGAAACTTGAAAAGTTCGCTGATCGTAATGCACACCATTGTCAATGATAATTATTAATTCTCGTAAAAATTCAAACCAGTTCTTCAATAACTCACTCAAAACACCCTTTACGACTTTGTAGATTGATAATAAATGTTACATATTTAAACTGTTAATCATCGCGCAATGCGCAACACATCAAGCGATGTTCACTGCTTGGACTCTCGTTGACAAGTGCCGTTAGCGTTCTTTCTCCCACCGCTACATGCAGCCGGCGTCTATTTTCTCTCCACCAATCAGAAAAGTCTGACAACACACAGATGTTCAAAGTTGCGTCAGATCTTTTGGTTGCTAGCTATGCGTTCTTTCTGGATCTTGCATGTGGAAATGCACATAGACCAGTTTTCCTGGAATTAGTTTGCAGGTATCCGCTTCTTATCTCGTCTAGACTGGTGTGGACGTTACTTTTCTAAATGCGTCTCGAAACTCGTATACTTTCCGCGTCTTAAAGTCATTGCATAAACTGTCTATTTTTTAAACTCACGTATAGATTGAATATGATAATTACTTTTAATACTTGTCTGCCTTTTACATTTATTCAAATTAATACTGAAGTTGACTTTTAAAATTTTATCTGCCTTTATCAAAATATTGAACCGACTCATTTATTGCATTTTCCCTACCCTTTACTTTAAATGGTGAAGCTTTAGTTTAACACTTTTTTATTTCTTTATTTTACCTTAATTCAACATTCTTACAAACTTTCTGCAGCCCTCACTTGCTTTCTGCGACAATGTTGCACTGTCGCTCGTTGTTCTGCTTTGGGGAAGGAAACAAAACCAGCTTTCATTCCAATTTGGTTTCAGGCATTTTCATGAAGCTTAGGCTCTATGTATGTCTCTATTTAACTTATTTGTATAACAATAAATGTACATTTTTCATTTCTCCTGTTTTTATGTTTAAAAAATCAGTATTTTTTCTGAACTCTGTTTGGAATAGGCGGATTTTCAGAATAGCGGTGTTCGGAATAGTGGGATTCTACTGTACTGAATATTGTACATGTACAGTATTTTGTAAAATAAAATTTGTGTGTTAAATCTTTGATTGTGGAGTTAACTTTTTTACAGTACAGTACTGTAAATGTATTTACCTGTTCTTTTTGAGTGAACATATGTAATTCGAATTGTTGGATAATTCAAATTTCCTGGTCCCTTCAACTTCGAATTATCAAAGTTTGACTGAAATAAATATAAGAAAGACTTATTGCATAAAAGTGGGGTTTACAAAATTAATTGTAACTAGGGGCTCTGCCCCTGGACGCTCCGCGTCCCAACCCCGGCTCGGCCTTCGGCCTCAGATGGCTGCTTCGCTTTGCTCGCAGGTGGAAAATTCGATAAAGAATCTCGTTAATCTTTTGCTCGTTTGTATATAGGTGACCGAGCATAAATTAGCTGTTTTATTTGGCAGCTGACTCAAACTCATTAAACATTATCTCCATAAGATTAACATGGGAAATTTGAAGGATTGTATACCGGGGCTCCTTCTCGGGTGAATAGCGGCTGAACGGATGATAATATATAAGACTTGACATATCTGTGAATGATTATGTTCAGTTTTTGATCCAAATTAGCTGTTTTATATATAATAGGTTTGTAACAACCAATGTTTGAATTGAATTAAAATATAGTTAGCATTTTTCGTTGATTTTTGTTTGTGTTTGTTTTTAGTTTGTCAATGTAACCTCAAAAAGGTAATACTACATTTGATACTGATTTGATCCAAATCAGTTGTTGATCAAAATCAGCTGTTTTAAGCTTTTCATACGAACAGCTGTTTTTGTGTCCTTGATAAAATCAAAAGAAATATTTCTTCTTCTTCCTTAAGGCTCGGCTCTCCACATTCAAAACTACGATATTGGGTACCAATTTCAATGTTAAATAACCAAAACATACCTGCACTATAAAGCATATTTTTGTGCTGTTTTTGTTAAAAAACGAAAGCTGTATTTTTTTCCTTAAAGTAAAATAGATTGTGGGTGTTGATTGCTAAGGATTTTTGCAATATCTCTTTTTGCAACTGAGAAAAAAATTAATAAAGTTTACTATTTTTTACTATTTATATCATACGTTTATGAAAACAATAAAACGGTTTCTGAAAATGTATTCGGCAATCAACATCCGCATATGACAGTACTTCAAAATGAAACCAAATTTTTAAATTTATTCCACGAATTAACGGAAAAAAATGACTTATTCTGTAGCATTGCTCTTATGGGAATCAGATTCAATATGGCGGGCAGGGAAGCGCCCCCTTAAGATTGACCTTCCATAAGATTAACATTGAAACTTTGAGGGCCACTGGGGCGTAGCCCTAATGTCCTAGGACTTCGGTAAATGCTTGATGACATATCTACAGGTAATAAGACACATTTTAAAACAAAAATCATCAAAATCGGTCCATTAGGAGAGGCTGGGCGATTGGAAATAGGTTTTGACCAAATTCTTTTAATATATATAGATGACTGTAATTGTTAATATATTATGTAAAACAGGTAGATCTATTAAAACAAGATTAAAGGAACATTTATTTTGTTGGATGCATGGTAAAACACAGTCAAATTTTGCTAACCACCTATTAGATAGCCTACAGGATATACTTTTAATCTCATTGATAATGTTAAAATCTTACATATTGAACAAAAAGTAGAAAATTAAGTAGTTTGGAAATTTTAGAAATAAACAGATCTGTTTTCAATTGCCATAACATAAATGAACAGGTACATAACCCATCCCCTTTGTTGAAACCCATTGTATTTTGTCATTGTCCTTCTCAGGTACTCCAAAGGTCAGCCCCTTTCCCTTGCTAATCCACCCCACCCTCTTAAGTTGTTTCCTACATTTTAGTTTTTAGTTGTCTGATGATGCTTAGAGGGGAAACAGCCCTAACAGTTATATTAAATTTGTTTAAGTTTTATTTTTTAAACTTATGGAATTTCCCCAAATACCGACTGTGATCACACTTAATAAGTATTATATATTTATACATATACAAAATATTACTTGAATGCACAAAGTTTTAGCAAATTATTTTAAGCATATAGTTTAGACTTTAGGTTTACATTTTAAAATTTGTTAGTTTACAACTGACCAGTGTTAGCTGAGAGTGCAGCCTGCATAGACTTAATGCAAGCAGTATGGTCGCCTTGGTTACGCTGTATTGTCCCGACTAAGACATGATACAAAGGTCTCTCTTGTATCTGCAGGTTACAACTCAAACCTTGTTCCAAACATGTGTGAGCTTCTGTAAATTGTTCCTGAAATAACATGTTTTTATTATAAAACTGAAAGAAATAAACGGAGTATAAATTCATTCATGAAATCAAAATTTACAACATTATATTTATATTGAAAACATTACAAATGTATATTACATCAAGAATTGAACATAAATTATGTACTAAGAGTATATGAAAAATTTTATCAATAAATGAAAAAATACTGCCTACCAGGGAATTACAGGTCAAAGTGATAATCTTGAAAATTCCATAGCTACTCGGTACGTTCCACGTTTATTTATTTACAACCTGTCAAATCAACTCTTATAAAAGCGAGTGTACGTCCGTACATATGTGAGTAACATTCAGCTGATTTCACCCATCATCTGTAATTCTTAAACAAAATCCAGCTTAGGTTATACTTTGGGGTTATGTTTACAATTTCAATCATTATAATTTCTTGTGAAGTTTTTTTTTTATATGAGCTATAGAATTAATGTAGGCTATAATACGTTATAAGATTTAATTTTAGGTTATAAACTGTATATAAATACAACCTTTTATCATCAATATATTCGTTTATACAAATTTAAAGAAGAGATAACTATTCGTTTAGCTTCGGAAACACTCCTTAATCTTCGTATAACATATTTGATTATTAATTATTTCTTCATTATAATATTAACAACATCTAAATCATTTGATCTATCGATATGAAATAAAAAGTAATTAAAATATATAATTTTTATCTTTTTTTAAATATATAATAATGGATATAAATACACAATTTTAACAAATAGGCCTACAGTTTTATAATCCTTATAATTGTACACAAGTGAAAGATTTGATTATGGTCTGAACAAGAGAGATCGAAACCGGTCATCCACGAAAAAGGAATTGAGGAATAGGAATTGACATCTTTTAAAAAGGTACGTACCTAAATTATTATTCGTACACCCTATTCCGGACGCTAAAATAACTAAAATTAATAAAAAAGCAGTCTGTTGACAATGTGCGACTTATTCACAATCACATTACTCATTGTGTTCGATTCAATTGACAATTAATTACACGGACAAAAAGTATCCATCGGTCGGTCATTTTATATTATTATTGCAGAGGGTTTGGATATCGAAGAGCTGTGTATGACAAGTTTCACTGTATTGTAATTTTAAGATTTTATAAAATTTTTATGAAATTCGTAGTATAATAATATTGTATTTATATCAATTGCTGCTCCCTTGATCAAATCTTACATATTTTTGTAATTTATTTTTGTGACATATTTCTTACTTCATATTTTTATTGTATTTTTTGACTAAAGACATACAGATTTTGTACTTGTTAATAACTGTAAAAATAAATTAAATGAAATATTGTGGATATCAAAGAACGTACCTCAAGAAGACTAATATAAAAAAATCATTAAATACAAAAGAAATTTGAAAAAAAGAAAGAATTTATATCAATGTTGAATCAAGTTTTTGTATAAAAAAGACCGGCCTACAAACAAGCACAATTAAAAGTATCATATGACAAACCTGAGCCACATGAATCTGAGCTACGATTAAATGACCATCAGCATTAGAAGGTTCTACATTATGTAGCAGACGTTTCACTAAATCCAAGGCTACAGAATACTGTTCACAAGCTGCCAAGTTCTTAGCCAGGGCTAACACTGCAACCACTAACCCAGGACAGGCTTCTACGACTTTTTCCAAAACTGAAATCTTTTTCTTCACTCCCTCAGCCTGAAAATACAGAAGAAAAGTTGAACTTATTTGTTCCTTGAACCTAAGAACTCGTAAAAATCTTAATTGGGACTAATTTTATCATTCCTGTACAGCTAACATCGAGGTTGTGACACATTATACAGACATTTATATGTGCTCAGTTGCATTCATTTGGCTGAAAAAAACAGAAAGTTCAAACTTTATTTCAATGATGTATAATAATCGATATAAGTAAATGTACAATAATCCACGGTTGATTTTTAAATACTTGAATCCAAATCAACATTTTGTAAGGGTTTTTACATCTTGGAAAAAGATCAAATGCAACATATGCTTAGAGTTTAAAACATGCACTACTGGCAGCTGATAGATGATAAAGCTCTGACATTGCCCAATGCCAACGGTACTTTAACTTGTCATAACTTTTCAATCTGATTTAAATAAAAACCCCGAACCACAAAACAAGTAACAAAAACAATAACTAAACAACTAAATTGTAAGTTATGTTTAATACGTTACCCTTATGTACATTTCAATGACATGGTCATCATCCTCAGGGGGTTTTAACACTACTCATAAAAACACTACTACTAGTGAGTAGTGTTAAAACCCTCTGAGGATGATGACCATGTCATCGAAATGTACATAAGGGTAACGTATTAAACATAACTTACAATTTAGTTGTTTAGTTATTCCTTTTGTTCCTTTTTTTGTGGTTCGGGGTTTTTATTTAAATCAGTGTGATTTTGTCGCCACAGTGCACTTTTATTTGTTTAATAACTTTTCAAGCGATGCACAAATTTTAAAAAATATTGATTTTTGTTAATAGCTATTAGTTGTCTTATAGTTTTTAGGCATTATAAAAATAAAAAATTTGTAAATAAACTTGTTAAAAAAATTTTAAAATCAAGAAAATAATCTAAATTATAAAATTTAAAAAAATATTCAATTTAATAAAAAGATTATATGTGAACTATCCTTTAATTATTACTCACTTTACTATTTAACTTCAATAAACAAAACACTCCTTAATTAATTTACTTTAAAATCAAAACAAACACTTCACTTAACCTCAAAACTTTGTAACATCAACAGCCATGTCACAGAGAAAATATAAACTAAGAAATAAGTCAGCTGTTTCCTATAGTGACTAAAGACACAGAGGTTTGGTCTAAATAAATAAAATGATGCAATACATAAATAATATTAACCATTTATAATTTTTATATATACATTTCTAAATGACGCAAAATAATTACAGTAAAATCATTTTTTTTTTATAAATAAATAATAGAATATAAAAGCAGACTATAAAAAAAAAGGTAATGTAAAAGCAGACTTAAAAGACATATTAATATATGAACGTATGTAAAATGTGAAAATTATATAAAAAACTTTGTTTCAATGAGTGATGTGTTATAAGCGAACAGTATAAAGCGGCAGATGAAATTATAAACAGTTTAATAAATAAAAAATAGCAACAGGACATAACACAATTCAATATGTATCGAGATCTTAGTATGATAACATATAGAGTGATCATGGAAGCAAGAAAAAAGAGAGAGAGGGAAACAACCTGCCTACGTAACATTTGACATGTACAGGTTCTCAGCGAGAGGGTACGCGACGGTACGTTCTAAGAAACACTAAGACTTCTACCAAGATGGCGATATAGTTCGTGCGAGTTGCACAACGCCGGCGAGTAATTGTACAAGAAAATGTAGTTTTTCTTATAACATGGTGACAATTTTAGTCCCAAAGTAAAGTAAATGTACTTTTAAGTTGGTGTTGTTATGGAAGGTTGAATTGATCAAGTGGATTGAGTGTTTTTCGACACATAACTTTTCCATGTGCTTTGGCGGGATGATGTAAGATAGGCTTCAGAAGTGAATTGTGTTATCGACAAAAAATCCTAGGTAAAGAACAGTGTGACGAATATAACAAGTGAAACTGTAAGTAACAATGGCCATAGGACATATTTTTAGTCTGCAAATATAAAATTTTTCATTTTAATAAAAAACTAACTTCTTTTAATTTCTATTGCGTCATCGCCTAAGATAGGGATCACAAAACTTTGTACAACTGTAAATAATTCTTTGACTTGTTTGTATATTTGTATCATTATGTTGATGTTTCTTAATTGCTGTAAATATTCATTTTTAATCATGTTTGAGTAAATAATAGTTGTCTTGCTGCAATGCCTTGAATTTCTTTATATAGCCACAAATGTCCATTTAGCCAGTACTTTAATAGCCAGGTATTCACCCCTAAGAAAATAAAATTAATTAACAAATGTTTCTCAGTGATTAATAATTACAAGTAAATATATGCAAACAGAGCATAAGTGAGGTTATATGTGGATTATCGCGAACATTATGGTTATTATTTTTTCATTAAGATTATGGAGTTAAGTAAAGGTGATTTTTAAGGTTTTAAAAGTAAGGTGAGTTGATGTAAGGTGAAAAATATGATATTGTTTTACGTTGAAGTTGGGAGAAAGATGTTATGGAGAGTTTAGGTGGGTGATGATTATTGTTGAAGTAAGGCAATAGGCCTAGGAGGTATATAAGTGATTTTAAGTATTACACGAGCGACGACTTTTGTTTTTAGGGTGGATAAGTGAATGAGGTGATGAAGAGATATTGATGATTATTAGATAATCCACATATAGCAATTTTATTTTGACTTAAAATATATTTTTTTTAATTTTTGAATTTTTTACCGAAACCCATTTTTTTTTATTTTACACAGTATAACTTATTTTTATTTTTAGTTTTTGTAACGATTAAGTTACAAAATACTTTGTTTACCTTTAAAACATCTGTTAATTCACATGTAATACATCTATGCAACATGACTTCATCTGTGACTACATTGCTTTATCTTGCTCACCTAAGTCATAATACAAAGTCTATTTTGCACAACCTTGCACCATACGCGGCAAACACTTCTCCCGCCAATATAGTCCCATATTAGTCATGCCTTCTAAGATATGCATATCATTCCTTACACAAGACGTTTACTTTAATTTAACTTTCCGGGGTGTGTTCCGTTGATCTGTTAAAGTACTCGCTACATGGATATTTGTGTAAAAAAATAATGAAGACTATGACATTGTGACGAATAACTAATTACTTTACTCCGCTATATTTTAGATATTTGTACAACAGAAGAAATTTATCAATTTACATGTAACACAAAACATAATTTTATGATCTAGAACATGCAGCTTGAAATTTTTATCAAATGAGATGGAATTTAGTTTAAATTAATAGAAAATGAATTTAGAAGAAGACTGAGAAGTTACTATGTTAAATTTTATCAAAATGTTCAAAATAAAAGTTCAAAAATATATCTACGTTTTTTATCTAATTGTTTATGATTCTTGCGTATTCGATGATAGCATAAAATAAAGCTTCTAAAATACAGAAAAAAGTGGTGACTCAACTAAATTAATTCAATGATGACTGTGACTTACAGTTTCAGGATAATGTTTAGCAACTTCGATCAAGAAGTCAGGATCCAGTTGTACGAAATATTCAGGTCCGTATTTGTGCAGAGTGGCTGCAGACAGATGAACTTCTACAGCTTGGTTTAACAATTTAGTAGAATCTTTGTATTCACACTTAGCCCTTAGTAATAGTAATTCTGAACTCATTTCAGTTCCAGCTACTTCTGTTAGGAACTCCACTTGTTGCTGAACCTTTCAAAACAGAAATTGGTTAAACTTTAAAATATTAACAACAAACTCTTTGATCAAATAATTGGATTTACCCTAATATCGCAATAAAACAAATTTCAAGAATTACAACTGAAGATTATAGCTCGGTAAAACATTAGAGAAAATTCCCTATCGAGGACAAAAGTAGTTGGTTTCTCTGATGTATGTTTTTTGGGGTGCTGAATCCAAATTTGATGTTTGCAACCAAAATTTCCTGGAGCGTTCCGAGATATTTGCAAGAAATAGCTAAATTTTCACACATTTTCCAGTTTTTTGCCCGTAACACCGAAACGGCATTTTATCTAAAAGACCAAATTATGCAAAATTAAAGAAGACAAAATTTACTTTAAATTTTATCTGCAGTTTTTGAATGTAGGACTAACGGGTGAGGAGATAGAGCAAGTTGAAAATTTACAAAAATTATAATGAGCAATATAACAGAAGGAATTTATAGTACTTTTATAAATATAAGTAAATTAGACAAACCAAATGAGTGGAAGATGGTTTAGTTTTAGTGTAGCAGCTACGACCTTGTCAGCACATTCTATCTAACGGCTGCTCAATTTAATGCTATTTCAATTTGTACACAGTGCCTTTCTTTGAGAAATGCATAGACTATGCTAAAAACCGACAAAGAAAGCCATTTTTTCAAATTATGACAATTTTTAACTTGCTCTAGCTCCTCACATGTTGGTCGTACAGTTGAAAACTACAATAAATTTTGTAGTAAATTTTATTTTTGTAAAGGGTGGTGTTTTTTATAAAATTAATAGTTTCAGTGTTACGGGCAAAAAACTGAAAAAGTGTAAAACATTTTTTTTTTTTTGCGAATATTTCGGAACGTTTCAATAAATTTTGGTTTCAAATTTGGATTTAGCACCTAATAAAGTATATATAGAACCGCAGAGAAACCGACAACTTAAATCTTGTCCACATGCAGCTACCATTTCACTGGACTATTATTATGTATTTTGTTTCGAGGTTAAGTGGAAGAGAGGACCCAATGGTCCTAACTACGCCTCAGTAAATAAAGATTATATCATTATTATTATGTCGTTCAGACTTATTCATTCATTATATACTGAACATAAAATTGTATCTGTATAGCTTCGTATAGTTGTTTCCCTCAAATATTTTTAATTATTAAAATCATCCAATAAACAGCTGAGTAAAAGAATTAATCATTTCTATGTCATATCACTCATTTTACTTAGTAGTATCATAGATCATGAATAATAAATAGATCTTGCATCCATACGGGGGCTGTTGCAGAAAAAAAGGTTGTAGCGAAAAAAGTACATGATCGCGCCGCGAGGTAGCCCTAGGGAGAAATCATTGGTAGCATTGGTGTTTCATACAGCTTCTGTCGTTTTCCCAATAGATAACGCCACTATCGTCGAATTTCCAGTGGAACAAAATATTGCATTGGATCGGAGTTCTGTTAGGTTATCCAAATACAATGGTAGTATTTAGTAATGAATGGTGTAAACTTTAAATGAAGGATGTGATTAAAAATAACAAACTCAGTAAATAGTAATAAAAGTGATCAATACTTCGTTGTTTGAAATAAGAAGAATTTTGTGAACATAGAGAATTTTATGAAACAATATTTTGTTAATTACACAAAATTAATGTAGAAAAATTTGTGTATAATTTACTAAATATTGTCTGTTTTTTTTGTTCTTCATTCAAATGGAGTTCCACCAAGTATCTTCAGTCAACAGTGTAAATCAAACATAGAGAACCACTTGAATGAGACTGACCTGCTATTATAATGAAAACGCCCCAACCTGAACTTAATAAGAGAAACAACATATGGCGACCCAGTCATGATGTTTCTCAAATAATGCTAACTGCCCAGCCCACACAATTTAAAAACATCTTAAAATATTAAGACTAATTTATCAAGAACTTCGTTTACAATATAAAATTCCGTATCAAAGTACGTGTACAACATATATTATAAATCAATAATAATAAAGGAAGAAAGATTAATTTAACAATTACTTATACACATGTTTCTTTTAGTTTGAGATTCTTTAACAGATAGATTAGAGGTCTAAAATACTCATCTTCTTCCTCTTGCAGTATAAACATACCAAATTGTTTGTAAATACTAATAAGTGAACATCAAACATTAAGTACCTTTTTTAGCATTTATTGTACAAAGAGGGAATGAAACTTATATCGTTGAAAAAGTACTGTGCCTTAGATGTGAAAAAAAATCACGCGTAAGGCCTACGTTACCGTTAAGCCAGGTAAAATAAAATAGGCCTAACCTAAAATTGTGTTGCTCCTTGTCATTCGAATGAACTGTTTTATATTATTTTATACAGTTGGTTGCTATGGGAAAATGTATTATTGAAGACCATGGCTTTATATTTTTCATACAATTTTGATCACATTTGCTGCAGTATGAGCTTTTGCCCCCCCCCCCCCCTTTGTCTTCCCTGCACAAGAAAATATTTAAAACAAAAGTATACAAACAAATACTTAACATAATTTCCATTTCTTTCAAATTAAATTATCGCTCATCTGTAATTATTTATTGAATTTTATTATTCTACCGTTTAAAAGTTGAATTGCTACTTCTAAGGAATTTCATGTCAATTAAATATTTATCATTCATTCCATCAAGCTTCCTCTTTGCCCTTTCACACTCTTTTCGTCATTGTGTCAAGATATAAATTACAAATTTGTGTGCATATAAAATTCAATTAATTATGTGAAAAATAAGTTGAATTTCGTTACTTAACA
>JAGFPH010018086.1:0-16785 GCA_018207615.1 Philaenus spumarius | reverse complement strand
GTATTACCAAGTAAACTATTTTAGCACAAATTACAAAATGAGGAAGCTCAATGTCCATTTCAGAGGTAATACCCAATAAACTATTTTAACACAACTCATAAAATGAGAAAGCACAATGTCCATTTCAGAGATATTACCAAATAAACTTTTTTAACTTCACTTACAATATGAGGAAGCACAATGTCCATTTCATTGGTAGCATGCATGTATTTTATATCGTGATTCGATTGGGGTACGGTACGGTGCGCGAGATTTCATGCGAATACTTGCGCAAGAAAGTGCCGAACGAGCACATAAGAAGTGTTCACTTAAAAATTACTGCACATCTACACACATGCAATAAGGATTATTTTACTATGTTTATTCTTGTATTTGTAAATGGGGAGTACTGTCACGGAAAGAAGCCGACATTGTTGGCATCGCGTTGAACAGTACAGAAACGTAAATAGTATTGCCATTAAAGCTGCAATGTGAGTTATATTATGTTGCATTAACCTTCAAAACATATTCAATCTGCAAAGGAGAGCACACTCATGGCTGTCCCATTTAATCTCTTGAAAAGGTGTGACGTTATTGAAATGACTGCAAGGTGTGACGTGATACATACAATGTTTCCTATTTTCTTCTGCATGTACCAGCCAAATATAATATTAATGTGCACAAATTGTATCAACTTCTGGAAAATTCAGGGAATACTATAATATTATATTATACTCAAAAATGCATTTACGAAAAAGGTATTTAATTCTTTGGAAATATTTTAATTCATGTAAAACAAAAGAATAAAAAGTAAGAAGTGAAACAAATTTGTTTTTGTTATCTAAAAAAGATAGCAGTCGCAGAAGTGAAAACTGTAATAAATATAAATCGTTAGTAATATTGGTTTAATCTAAAATTTGATTATTTCTACACTACCAAGAAACTATTTTAACACAACTTACAAAATGAAGAAGAGCAATGTCCACTTCAGAGGTATTACCAAGTAAATTATATTAACACAACTTACAAAACGAGGAAGCACAATGTACATTACAGAGGTATTACCAAGTAAACTATTTTAACATAACTTACAAAATGAGGAAGCTTAATGTCCATATCAGAAGTTTCAAGTAAACTATTTTAACACGACTTACGAAATGAGGAAGCACAATGCCCATTTCAGAGGTATTACCAAGTAAACTATATTAACACAACTTACAAAATGAGGAAGCACAATGTACATTACAGAGGTATTACCAAGTAAACTATTATAACATAACTTACAAAATGAGGAAGCTTAATGTCCATTTCAGAAGTTTCAAGTAAACTATTTTAACACGACTTACGAAATGAGGAAACACAATGTCCACTTCAGAGGTATTACCAAGTAAACTATATTAACACAACTTACAAAACGAGGAAGCACAATGTACATTACAGAGGTATTACCAAGTAAACTATTTTAACATAACTTACAAAATGAGGAAGCTTAATGTCCATTTCAGAAGTTTCAAGTAAACTATTTTAACACGACTTACGAAATGAGGAAACACAATGTCCACTTCAGAGGTATTACCAAGTAAATTATATTAACACAACTTACAAAACGAGGAAGCACAATGTACATTACAGAGGTATTACCAAGTAAACTATTTTAACATAACTTACAAAATGAGGAAGCTTAATGTCCATATCAGAAGTTTCAAGTAAACTATTTTAACACGACTTACGAAATGAGGAAGCACAATGCCCATTTCAGAGGTATTACCAAGTAAACTATATTAACACAACTTACAAAACGAGGAAGCACAATGTACATTTCAGAGGTATTACCAAGTAAACTATTTTAAAACAACTTACGAAATGAGGAGACACAATGCCCATTTCAGAGATATTACCAAGTAAACTATATACAAGGTTAATCAGACCACCCGTGCGCAATGCGGAACCAAATGAGCTACAGCCTTCGTTTTAACTTAAACTCCCCTATTTCGACCCTAGAGAATTCAGTAAAAATATTTTCAAATTTGAAAAATGCCCCAAAAGTGCTGTTTTTTAGGATGGGTGTCGTTTTTGGTAAATTTTCAAATGCAAAGGTAGGTCCAGTGATACCTCATTTTAAAGGCCCCTGTTCAGTGATCATTTTGGAAAAAGGTTTTAAATTATCTTACTGCGTATGTACAGGGTGTTCCAAAACATCAAAAAAATAGTGGTTTACAGTTAGTTTTATTGTTACCACATAACATAGCCTACATAAACCACATTTTTATCATAGATTCACGAGAACATTCCCTTTCCAAAAATGTGCTTAGGTTGCCCATTATTGAAACATTTTCAAATTTTAAAAATACATTCAATTTTGGAAAAAATAACAGATTAAAACTCAAAAACTTCAAATAGTAACATTAGTCATGAAGCACAAAATTGAAAATGTCTTTCAAAAACAAACATTTTTTGTATTTAAAGTTTGACTTTACCTTTAACAGTTTCAAAATGGCACCTGGGAAACTTATTTTCCAATACTCTTTATCGCCTATTACTCAATAATACTCGATACGCAGTAAGATAAGTTGAAAGTTTTTTCCAAAATGATCAGTGAATATATACGTTTAAAATGAGGTATCACTTGATCTACCTTTACATTTGAAAATTTCCCAAAAATTACACCCACCCCCCAAAAAAAGCACTTCTGGGGCATTTTTCAGATTTGAAAATATTTTTACTGAATTCTCTAGGGTCAAAATAGGGGAGTTTAAGTTAAAACGAAGGCTCATTTGGTTCCGTCGCTATACATTGTGCACAGGTGGTCTGATTCACCCTATATAGGCCTACACATGTGTACTATATATAGTAGAGCGTGATGGTAAAATCCGATTCATAGCAAAATGTTTTGGACGCGGTGCGCCTATAGAAGTTTTTACTTCAAAAACTCATTGCGAGTGAGTAGGCTAATTAAACAGTTTAAATTTTATTTTGTATTTTAAGCTTTTTGTTTATTCGATACATTCAATGCTTTGAGTACTAAATATTGTGCGTTTTCAAACACTTGAAAATGGGATGCTTGCTTTGCTCGTTTGGGACACTGACTTCAAAAAGAGTCATCATCGTCTTTTCTTAGACAATGGCAGTAAATGAATGTATTTTCAGCATTAGTTTGAACTTAATAACTTATAGCTACCATTATTGTATTGTATATTTCGTAAATTTAGGCCAGTTTGGTATTTAAGCATTGTTTTGCGGTTTAAAATCAAAACAAAGTGCTAGATAGTCGCCTTATTTACGTTGTCATTTTATTATCTTAATTTGTTTCCTCAAAATATAAAAATAATCACGTCTCCTTATCATTGTGTCATGAATTACACCTAAACCAAGTCCTCAACTGTCTCAAACCAATAATACACTTCCTTTAAGGGAATTTAGAGATCAATTGTTTATTACTTTCTTTAGTTAATAATCCAGGTTCTATTTACCAAACCCTAACTATAGTCTAGGAATCTATCCTGGAGGTATTTCACATTCAAAGATCTGATGAAATAGCTTATTCCCTGAGGAGAGCCGAGGCGTTGTATTATTGCTCTATAGAGCCGCCTTCATACTTAATATTATTAATCACATTGGATTCAAGTTTCCCCAACTATGCGCCTTACTCTAAGTAGTTGCCATAGCAACGGTACAAAGATAGTATCGCTATTGCGTCTCTCTGCACCCTAACCTAACCTAACTTTACGCTAGCTCTTAGATCTTTGCTTTCATTACCACAATAATTTAATTGTATTTATAATATACTAGCTGACCCGGCAATGCTTCGCTATTGCATAATTATTTTGGTGAAATAAATGGGACAAATGATCGTGATTTAGTAACTTTGACCCCCCCTCCCTAAAATTTCAAATTTTTAAAATTCCTTTTTTAGTGAACACTTATGGCTCTAGAGGAATCTACATACCAAATTTCGTTCCAATCCGTTCAGTAGTTTTGGAGAAATCTAGATTTTTAGTTACTTTGATCCGCCCAAACCCCCCTAAAATTTCGAATTTTTTGAAACCCTTTCTTAGCGAGCGCCTATGACCCTAGAGGAAGCTACATACCAAATTTCATTCCAATCTGTTCGGTAATTTTGGAGAAATTGTGATTTATTAATTTTTGCCCCCAAAACCCCCTAAAATTTCAAATTTTTTAAAACCCTTTTTTAGTGAACACTTATGGCCCTAGAGGAATTTACATACCAAATTTCATTCCAGTCCGTTCGGTAAGTTTGAAGAAATCGTGATTTAATAACTTTGATCCCCCAAACCCCCCGTAAAATTTCGAATTTTTTCAAACCCTTTCTTATTGAGCACCTATGGCCCTAGAGGAAGCTACATACTAAATTTAATTTCAATCCGTTCCGTAGTTTTTGAGAAATCGTAATGAGTGAGTCAGTGAGTAAGTGAGTGAGTGAGTGGTATTTCGCTTTTATATATATTGTTACTATATATATGGTGTTATATATATATGGTTGGTTTTAATAATTTAGAGTTGTTTATAATTTTAACAAAAAGACCAATATCAAATGTGGAATTAATTTCGGATCCGATGTTTTCGAGAAACAAAACTAGGATTATTGGAACGTTTTAAGGAAGCTTATTATTAGGAGAATGCATAGTTTGTTAGTCTTCACTTGCATTCTGCTGTGAACATCTGACAACCGTTTTCAATCCTTGTTGAGGTTTAGTTTTAATTTTAACACTTTACTTTTGAGGAACCCCCAAAAAAATAAGTCCAGGGGGATAGATCGGGTGACCGAGTGGACCACTACATGGCACCACGCTGACCTATCCACCTTCCGGGAAACTGCTGATTTAAGAAATTTCGAGAGGGTTAAGATAGATACCTCTAATTTGTGCGATTCTTCTTCATTTATCAAGCCCTTGAAAATGAGGTATCAGTACACTGGACCACCGTTCATCGTGCAGTACAGTGCGCCCATAAGCCATGTTATTTATACGAAAGTCTCAGCTATACTAGCCAACTAAAAAACACCAACTCCATGCAACGCTTGGTCAGTTGACGTAACCCGCATGACAATAAACGTGATGTTCCCTGTAATGGTAGTAGCATGTCTAATCTCCCGTAAGATCTGTACTGCACGGAGAACGTGGAATCGAGTGTAGATGGGGGTTTGTATTTAAGATTTTTGAATTACCCTTTCAACCACCAATTTTGGGATAAGGGGTGAAATGGTCGGTTACACCGAAATTCATCTCTTCTGTCATATAGAGATACCCCGAAGCTTATTTATTTATTTCTACTTTTTCCAAAGTTAAGGCGGGGGGAGGGTACTTTTTGTACATCCTGTATATTTGTATATTATTATGTATGTTTCTGGATTGTTTTTTAGTTCTTGTTAATTAATGTATTTGTTGTACGCATTCATTTTTGTATTCTTCTTTTACTCCAATATATCTAATCTTATTGATAATTACGTATTTAGACAACATCTCCGCTGAGACACTTCCTATTTATTGTTCCGAACTATCTTATTAATATAATTATGGTACTTACGTCCGTCTTGTGACTTACTGTAACTTAATAAAGTTACGCGTTTCGGAAACTATGTTCCATCTTCAGAAAATTCACCCGTGAGAGTTCGTCAATACATCAAAACACTAAAACACACGCACATACATATAAATAACAAAAACTACACGGTGGGTGTACACCAACGGTTCTCGGACTACGAATCTCAAAAATGAGTTTAAATATCTTATTAAGTTATTTATAAGTATTTAACTGTAAGCATTGCCATTCAAACACGTTTTACTGTTACAAGTTTTTTGTGAGACACTTTATTATTATTTATATAGTGTTTCTTTCTCACAAGCACAGTTTAAATTTAAATTTAATTTCTACAGATTTGCAAAGTCACCGTCTATGAAAAAATATCTGATAGTAAGCCAGCTCGTTATAAAACATTTTAAAAAGGTCAGGGTTTCAGAAAGCCTTTTTTATTGCATTGTACTTTATGAGATCGTTGCCTACTTAAGTTCACCTGTAACCTAATATTGCTAGATAAGAAATTTGCATTTCAAGATAGCGTCTACTTGTTGGCCTGCAGTTACTTTTACTTTCATTTCGACATGCAAATGAACCTAATAAAAGTATTTACATGATTCAATAAACAGTTTGCTGTAGTTGTGCAATTATATATTTGTTTTAATTATGTAGCTTGTGAAACCATGGCTCACGTTGATAAAATCATGACCATTTGGTTCTTCCAAATTTAATACAAAATTATTGATATTGGTGACTGTATTGTCTGCTTAAATATTATAAATTTGTAATAGTTGTCCAAGGAAACAGCTGTCGTTCGGTTTGTTCAATTTACAATTAATTACTTAAAAGTGTAAATATTAATAATTTACACTAGACCTTATTATACAGGGTGATATTTTTAAGTGGGCCACCATTGATATCTCAGAAACTATAAAAGTTAAAACAAACTTTAAATGTGGAACCTTCCCTATTTTTTTCTTGCATTAAAAATACAATATAAAATTTTCCAAAAACTCCGCCATTTATCCAATATGGCTGCCAAATAATTTTTTTGAAAAGGAAACCATTATTTTTTATGTTGAATTTCGATTGGGGACACTAATTTAAGACATTCCTATTATTTTGTATTCTTTCCTAAACCCAACCGTTTGTAAGATACAGCCTCTCAAACATTTTCTATTTTATGTGATGTTTTAACTGAGCCACCATAGGGATCTCAGAAAGTATTAATTTTACAACAAACTTTAAATGGGAAACCTTTCCTTGTTTTTTAAGAAATTAAAAAATATGTAGTTAATATATTTCTAAATGGCCGCCATTTTCCAATAATTTCTTATCTAAATCCCATTTTTTTATGACGGATTTGGGGTTTACATGCAATTTTAAGATATTTCTATTCTTGGTGTTGTTTTTATAAACTTAACCGTTTAACTGCTTGGAACGCTGAAAGTTTCAGAAACTATTATTCCAACAATTATTGGAGGCATGTTGTACCATTTATTTGCAAACGATAAGATTTAATTCAAAGTACAATATTTTGTACAATGGAAAGTTAAAAAGCTGTTGCAATTTCACAAATACTTTATTTTATAGAAGAAACGTACTTGAATTACTGTTAAAAAATACAAAAGAATAAAATGTCCTAAATTTGTGTTCCCAATCGAAATTCAACATAAAAAATAGGGGTTTTCATTTGAAAAAATTAAGTTGGCCGCCATATTGGAAAAATGGCCGAGTTTTTGGAAATTTTGATATTGTATTTTTAATGCAAGGGTAAAAAATAGGGAAGGTCCCGCATTTAAAGTTTGTTGTAACTTTTATAGTTTCTGAGATACCAATGGTGGCCAACTTAAAAAAAATCACCCTGTATATTACGTAAATATTATATACTATGACCTAATGTCTTTTATTTTGTGGAACTGTTAATCTTATTAGGGAATGGAAAGACGAGCTATTGCAGAGACCCTTTTGGTAAGATCTAAGGTCAAGCGTAGTAAATGAGCACCGATCATGGTCCCCAGTACACGTTTTGATGTATCATTACATTTTTGTATATATCAAAATATGTATATGTTCGCACTCAAACGGGCGTATTTTAAGTCCGATTTTATTCAAACTTGGTACACACATTAGTCGTCTATGTCGCTCGGACGTATTCGTTAGCCAAAGAAATCCAACAATCGGAAGCACGTTTTTGTGACAGGGCGTAACTATTTTTTTAGATTTTTTGTACTAGAATGTAACTTTTTGAAAGTGTTTTTTTTATAAAAAAAATTAAGGTAGGATATTATTCTGCACATTTTTTAACACGACCCTATAGCTCGCTTGGTTCCCCAAAATAGATCAAAACGTAAAGTACCATAAAATGACCTCGTTCAAATCCACTTGGGGGATTTTATTGTGCTTGCGGATCTTCTGATCCGAAGCCGACGGCCGAGTTTGTACACTGCGAGCGAAGCGAAGCCATCGATAACACGAGGCCACTAGGTCGAGGTGCAAACTCGCAAAGCATGGTTTTACGCTGGAAGTGGAACGGAGGAGCGCGCGAGTCGAAGCTGGAGGGTTAGGGTCAAACAAATTCTACTAATATATTTCGTTCACAAAGCGCCTTCGTGGATAGATCAATTCCCCAAATAGTTGGTTGAAACCCTAAATTATATACATTTAATTTTGTAAATTTGCTCAAACCACTTCAGTTGTTCAGCTGCGTGGTCGAATTATTATAATACTATCCTTATTTACACTAATAAGCAATATATATTCCACAGAATATTCCGCATAATTTACAACTTTGTATTTTGTCTTCCTTAAGATAATCTCTTCCATAATCTCGCAGCAAGGTAACCATTGTCTACATTATAATTAGAACATGCCCTCGTTTCCAGTGTGTCTTAGACCGAAACAAGGTCGTTCCATCATCTCTGTGTCTTAAACGGTTGGACTGACGTGTTATGCTTTGCCATCAAATTGAAATAAACATGTTAGCGTTAAGAATACGATAATTAATTAGAACACTTTTTATATAATTAAATCGAAAAGTAGGGAAATTATTCCCACATTAAATAATATTTTAAAGCTTAAAGATATTCATATAAACAAGGAACTAAAAATTTTTTTGACTGTAATAAAAAAATTATAATATCAACTAATATAAAATACACAATACATAAATGTTTCCCAATCATGGTGCTTCTTCCGTGGTCCTACCTATTTTCGGGCTAATAATGCTAGATGGTCACCTGGCAAGAGAACGTGATCCTTACTCACAAAACTATTATAGAACTCCAAAATTCCCACCTTTACTAATAACTAGGTTACCCGATCCGGCTTTGCACGGATAGACAAATCAAAGTTAAATATGTATATTAACAAACACAAATATATCAATAACTATATTACACCATGTATTTCTTATGGGGATTTTTAGTAACTTTAAACCCCCCAAACCACCTCTAAAATTTAGATTTTTTTTAAAAACCTTTCTTAGCGAGCACCTAGGGCCCTAGAGGAAGCTACATACCAAATTTCGTTCCAATCTGTTCAGTAGTTTTTAAGAAATTGTGATGAGTCAGTGAGTGAGTGGTGTTTGACTTTTATTATATACTAGGGAAGACCTCTGCGTGCACCGCACGCCAACCCCCAATGGAACCTTATAAAAACATATGGTATGTTTTATTTACAATACAGGTGTAGGTTTAATAATAACCTAAAAACTAAGATGGTAAATAATGTTAAATGTTTAAATTAAATTATTTCTTATATTTTATAACAGCAGTTATAATAATGGTTAAATGAACCAGCAAGGCTCAGGTCTACACTTTAAACCAGTAACCTAAAATCTAGAAGTACAAAAATAATTGCTTAAAATTTTGATATCAGCTGTTAATGGAAATATTGGATCAAACAGCTATATTATCATCTGTTATTTTATTCAATTGGTTGCTATGGTAATAAATGTAAATACATGTGTTGGTTTATCATTCTAGGCCTAATCTAAGATTTTTTCCGACTAAATTTACAAATATTGAAATAAAAAAAAGGTTTTTATCGAAATGAATTATAGCCTATGTTACTCAGGGATAGTGTAGCTTTTTATTAGTAAAACTATTTTTTCAATCGGTTCAATAGTACCAGAGATTACCCCCTACATACAAACAAACAAAGAAAAAAACTTTACCTTTACCTCTTTATAATATTTGTATAGATACACAAAAAGATTACGTAGCTTTAAATACATACATGTAATGTGATTAACATGAGTGTTTATCCCAGGTATATGTCAAACAAACAAATAAAGACATAGACAACCACTAGTCTTCCTTGCCAATAGACAGAAAAATAGTGAGAATCGAAAATAAATGAATTAAGTGTACAACGAGGCTGCATGAATCAACTCCAAGCCTGATTTTATTCAACAAAGAAGAAAGAAAAAAGAACACAAGTGAATTTACATTAAAATTTTATTTATAGAGAATGTAAGGTAGAAAATCTCAATTTAATGACCTAAAATGTAATGATTCCAAAAATATACACGCTTCCTTTGAGGATTTCGTGAACTTTTGTTTTTAATACATTGTTAACACAAAAAAAAAAAAAACAATAAAATTACCACACAAACATACATTCAGTAACAAATATTTCAACTTACGTCATTCCATATACGATTTTGTTTCCTTTACTACGTGCTTCGCCGCATTAAAATCCCGGCATCTTCAGGGTTGATCCGCTACTGCATATTCAAAGTATTTTTTTTTAGGTAAACACATTATAAAACAAACATACACAAAAACTCATTGCAGGCACAAACAACATAAACTTTTCGACTTGTCAGATAGCAGTACATGTTCAGAAGCTGATTCCTGCTGATACATGTAACAAATAATTCGACCACGCAGCTGAACCGCTGAAGTGAGTTGAGCAAATTTCCAAAATTAAGTTTATAGGCCTATGTTTTAGAGTTTAAACCAACAGTTTGGGAAATAGGTCTACTCAAGACGGTGCTGAATAGCTGCAAAATGCTTCGCATATTGGGAGTATCTTCAATACATAATGCATTGCGTGCTTCGCACGCCATTCCACATATTGGGAGTATCTTCAATACTCAAAGCATTGTGTGCTTCGCACGCCATTCCGAAAATTGGGAGTATCTGCGACACACAAAGCATTGCGTGCTTCGCACGCCAACCCCCGTATTGGGAGTATCTTCAATACACAATAAATTGCCAACCCCCACGGTAAAATCCACCACAAGGCTTTGAACCGGGTACTTTTATGGTATTTTACGTTTTGATTTTGGTTGAACCAAGCGAGCTATAAGGTCGCGTAAAAAAACAAAGTATGCAGTGTACCAGTTATCCCTTTTGATCTTATTGGGAATCACTAGTCAGCGTGTATTTGCACCGAGTTAGTAAATTTTTGGAAGACGTGACTGGAACTGTCGATGCAAATGGTCGATACCCGTATACCCAGAGCAAATTTATTAATTATCAACCCTAATTTAACCGATTGCCTTCAGCCGTACCCTGCAAATCCGATTCTGCCAGCTTTTAACAAGCGCTTAATTAATTAATATAAATCTAAACTATTACACTTTAACTTTAACTAAATCACTAGTCACCATTTGTACACGATACGGTTCTAACCGAACCGAACTTATTACCGCTTAATATTCATTACGAGTGCGCGATTGGTTATAATCTCACGTTACGCGATTACCGATTATTATATAAACTTGATTACATTTGCTTATGGCATATTAACGAAGGATTACAGTGAGTGTAGAACCTCGACACCGACGGACGTTTTACCTGCCGCTTACGTCTAGTCGATAGGTCGGCGCTCGGCACTACACTGGCCTCTAACTCAATGTCAAGTTGCAAGGTCAGTTCTGACGCGCATGCGCGCAACTCGTTACATTTAGGCAACGGAGTTCGGTAACTCGTTGCAGCAGTAACATCCTACATTTATATTTGTAGGAAAAACTCAAAAAAAAAAATTAATTCTCGTAGGAAAAATCACAAAAAATAGTTACTTCGTTCAAAAATGTGCTTCAGGTTGTTGGATTTTTTTGGCTAACGAATTAGTCCGAGCGACGTAGACAACACACATGTGTACCAAATTTGAACGAAATCGGACTTAAAATGCGGCCGCTAGAGTGCGAACACATGCATACATATATATATGATTTTTAATGACACCCCAAAACTTGTTCTGGGGACCATGATCGGTGCTCATTTGCTACTCCCGACCTTGTGTCATATTATAAGGGCTACTGCAATAACTCATTTTTCCTATGGACATTCGCTAATAAGGGCAAGTCTTTATCCAGAGAGTTTAAGACTATGAAAACATTGATTGCCATTGAAAATAATGCAAAGTCCTTTGGTAAGGAGAATAGGTCTAGAGTCTAATATAATACATCGTCTTCTAGGTCAACGTAACTGCCTTTGTAATCTTAGTCTAATTAATTGAAAGGTTTATCACCCACTAAACAAGCTCTGTTAATAGAACATAAAATAATAGAACAACATAATTTTTGAACAAAATTTCATCAACATACGTGGCAGTTGATTTGTCATTATTAGTCATTGCGAAGAAGTGTTTGTTTTAAGCCAATTGAGTAATATATACTATTGAAGTGTTAACTTCTATAGGCGCACCTCGTATAAAAATTGCGGGCGGTGAATCGGATTTTACCGTCACGATTTTCTCGTCACGCTCTATTCCGTCACCCTCTACTATATATGAAATGAAAATGAATTTATTTGACCCTTCTTATACATAATTTAGGTACATAATACAATTTTTTTTCAAACTTAAATTATACGCTTAATAATAAATGAATAACTATTCACAGTACAAAATATAATACATCTAAAATATAAATTTACAACAACATAAATAGAAATTACTAAAGGGTCAAATCATCCCGAGGTTTGGGATGAAAATATTTATACAATTAAAGATATAAACAGCTCGATGGGAAAGAAACAAAACGCCTTGACCGGCCAGTTCAACTGTACATTACACTAACAAAACGCATTTAGAATACTAAGATTTGGCTTTTTACTATAACACTAACAGTAACACTATAATAAATCCACAAACATAAAAAATAAAATATAATTAAGAAAATCAATCCTGCATTAACTTATTTGTTCCCAAAAACACCTCTTTCGAAACCAAAAGTTCAAAAAAAAAAAAAACTTAACAAGGTTCTTCATAATAACAATACCAAGTACTCTTCAACTTCAATCGCACAAATATACTCACACACACCCCCTCGCACTCACCAACACTTCTACTATTCATTATCCCGGTGAAAAAGAGAGCCTTTAAGAATAATCACAAATACTTGACGAATAATTACTGAAAGTTTATCCACCCTCACTGGTTACCCCCTGGGTGAAGAACATGTCGACCTGGTCCTGTTCTAATAAATATTGTTTTAAAAGTCTGTGGAACTCAAATTTATCTCTACAAAGTTTAATTTTTATAGGCATCAGATTAAAAAATGTTGGGCAAGATATAAATCAAATTTCTTAAAAATAGTTAGGAATGGTTTAGGAAAAACTACGTTTAAATAAAACGTATAGTACACATGTGTATGTAGCAGAGTATATAGTTTACTTGGCAATACCTCTGAAATGGACATTGTGCTTCTTCATTTCGTAAGTTGCGTTACAATAGTTTACTGTACTTGGTAATACCTCTGAAATGAATAATGTGTTTCTTCATTTTGTAACTTGTGTTAAAATAGTTTACTTGGTAATACCACCTCTGAAATCGACATTGTGCTTCCTCATTTCTGAAATTGTGTTTTTATGCAATATTTTCTATACTTTGAAGTATAAATTAGAATATCGCCATATAAGTTTACACTTCTCCCTTGTAGTCTTAAGCTTAAGCTACCTGGATTTTTGTATTTAAGTATATTTCTGCCTTATATGTTCATGTTCATACAATAAACTTTACACAAACAACATTTTACATTAATTCTATGGTTTTGTTAGATACTCTCATACTATGAAGGTACTAATAGTGTATACTAAAAACATAAAATGAAAATATTTACTTTATAACGCTGAACTTAGCTGCTAAGTCCTTAAAATTACCTGCAAAGTTTGTAATTTATTTATAATGGAAACTGTATACCGGGTGTCCCACGAAGAGGTCCCTATTTTTGAATTGATATGACAGACGTATAGAGCGCGCTACAGACTTGAAATTCTACAGTGGTGACTAACACATATGTAAAAGAAATACCCCTGAGTATCAGTTAATTCTGACTGATCCAAACAAAATGGCGGAAAAACAAAAAAACAACAAAAACAGCAATCGTATTTTAAGGGTAAACCTACTTTTATTTAGAATAGGAACAGCTACAGCTGTTTAGACTATTTTAAATATATCAGCTGACTGCGTGTATCCACAACAATGAACATATTTGGTAATAAACGTTGGCATTTGTTATTAAGTTGCATTGTAAAGTGTCTTATGTACCTGCCGTTTTCAACTGAGCAAAAAGTGAAATGTTGTTCCTGGGCTATTGCCTTTGAAAATGAATATGAAGCAATAAGGTGTTCTAGGGAAAGGTACCTAGGTGTAGTTCCACCGTCAAGGAAATCTATTCGTAAGTGGAAGACTATCCTACTAGAAACGAGGTCAATACAAAAAAAATACCATAGATCCTCCAACATAGAAAATGAAAAAATCGTATGTGCTGCTTTCATGGAATCTCCAAATACGCCTAATTCAGTAAGAAAGGTGGAATATGCTACAGGGATACCGAAGTCATCTGTCCAAAGGTATGCCAAAAAGAACAAAATCAGACATTATAAAACTCATTTAGTTCACGGACTGCTTGAAGATGATCCTGACAGACGATTGGAATTTTGTTCGAAAATAATTGAAGATAGCAAATGGCATGAAGGAATCGTGTTTTCAGATGAAGCGACATTTTATCGAACAGGAACTGTAAACAGGCATAATTGTCATTACTATAAGACAAAAAATTCACATATCTTACAAGAAGAGAAATTAAAATCAACAGGTATAAAAGTTTGGGCTGCTGTTACCAAGGATGGTGTTTTGTCGTATGACATATCCCGACAAACAATGACTGGAGAAAGGTATGCATCAGATTTAAGCAATCACATAGTTCTTCATCTTTCTCAGCCTGAGATGAAAGACGTTTTTTTCCAACAGGATGGAGCTCCTCCGCATTATGCTAGTGTGGCCAAAGCAGTTTTGGACCAAAATCTTCCTAACCGTTGGATAGGTCGTGGCAGCAGCTTCATGGACTGGCCCCCAAGGTCTCCAGACTTGACTGTTTGTGACTTTTTTCTGTGGGGCTTTTTGAAGGAGAAGGTTTATTGTCATAACATTGCGACAGACGATGAACTAATAAGGTTGATCGAAGAGGAACTGTTGTTGATACCTCGAGAGTTGTTCAGCAAAGCGAATGACTGTTTTCTATTTCGTTGTCATCAGTGCATTGCGATCGATGGACATCAGTTTGAATAAGGTTTATGGATCAAATAGATTTTATTTATTTATGAGTTACTCATATCTTTAATTCCCTAACGTTGTTTAGTGCTTAGTAACATCGTTAAAATTCAATAGTTATGTTGTAACACTTAAGCAAATAAAACTATTTTAACGAAAAGGTACTATTTCTTTGATATCCCGCCATTTTGTCCTAATGTGTCAGAATTAACTGATACTCAGGTGTATTTCTTTTACATATGTGTATGTTAGGACTGTTGAGTTTCAGGTTTGTAGAGTGTTCGGTGCATCTAATATATTAATTCAAAAATAGGGACCTCTTCGTGGGACACCCGGTATATAAAAAAACAACAAACATTTTTTATTCTTATAATAACCTATGACATGAGATCATATAACTTGAAATTCAGGAAAATGTGTTGTTAAAGGAAGGTCTTCATATATTAAGCAATACAGAACCAACATTTCCAGTTTAGTTTAAGAAATGTAGCCTAAATAAGATTTTTAAAGCCATATCTAGTAACGGCAATACTGAAAAATTGTACTTTTGGGACTTTATTCCTTATTGCATAATTGGGTCCAATTCATCTTAGATTCTTCCGTTTGTCGATGCGGTTTTGTCGAAGAATGGCAAGATACATGAAGAATCTGCATCGACAAGCTTAGCATCGAAATCTAAAACTTACGGCCCAACAAAGTCTTGATGTCGTGCCCTATGACGTTTCGGTAATTAAGTGTGAATTCACGTAGAACTGTTGACAGTTTATTAATATGAGCGATTTTGACTTCTTAGGATTTTTAGTTTGCCAAGTTTGAAAGGAAATTTTTGCCTTCTTCAAGTACCACACTGATTTGAACAAAAACTCCGAACCACAAAACAAGGAACAAAAACAATAACTAAACAACTAAATTTTAAGTTATGTTTACTACCCTTATGTACATTTCGATTACATGGTCATCATCCTCAGAGGGTTTTAACACTACTAAAGTATACAGATAATATTACAGAGCTATATATATCCGCCCTCCCCCACTCCTCCCCATGCCGTTCAATCCAAGACCGACCTGGTGGGGGAATGGGAGGAGCCACATTAAATCTACTACAAGTATCTATTATTAACAATAAAAGTCTATTTAACAATAAATTATAAAATTATTAAATACGTTACATAACGGTTAAAGATTGTCATTTTGTCGCCACAGTGCTCTTGTATTGGTTTATTTCTTGAAGTATGGTGAATTTATTTAAACAGAAAAATATAACTCGTCAGGTTTCATGTGAGCTGTGGAGTTTGGATGCGCAGTGGGTCTAGTTGTTAGTAAGGTGTTGGGGGAAGCGGCCGTCTCGATCTGTTTCGTGTGTTGTTAGGCTCCTGTTTCCCCTACAATGTCTCTGTCAGTACCCACACGACCTCAATCTACAATCTTGTACCTCCCCTCACGCGCTGGTGACAGCTCCCATGAAACCTGACGAGTTATACTAGTTATGGATTTAAAGTATTGGCTTAAGTTAATAACGAAATAGACTTGAATTCTTCAACTATTTTAATAATATTTTCAGGACGCTGTACCTGGTAGAATCTACGAGTTGAAAACGTTAGTTGATTATAAATACAATTATTCAACATTTTATTTACATTCACGTTTATTTTCCATACCTCGAAGCACAAACCGAGTCAAGATAACGCAATATTTTGTACAACTCCGTAGATTCAAGTTACGCAGAAGAAACTGACAAGCAAGAGAATGATGAGAGAGGGAAAT
>JAGFPH010018085.1:6781-16787 GCA_018207615.1 Philaenus spumarius | reverse complement strand
AATAAACGTATACAAAACGTAGGATATCCCAAAGTAGAAGCGGACGCAGTAAATATG
Source organism: Philaenus spumarius (assembly GCA_018207615.1). Taxonomy (NCBI): domain Eukaryota; kingdom Metazoa; phylum Arthropoda; class Insecta; order Hemiptera; family Aphrophoridae; genus Philaenus; species Philaenus spumarius. Next base: position 16,730 of record JAGFPH010018085.1, on the reverse strand, counting down.
AAATACGTTGACGAACGTATATTGAACAACGGGGTCGTATCGTTGTCGAAACACGGATGGAATTTTCAAAATAATATAATAAATAATATCGGTCCACCATTGTCATCACAAGACGCGGTTAATTTGAAATATTTTCGAGAACACACTTTAACATTATCCTCATTTTCGACTTATAACGCGAAAAAGAAGCGAATAGAGGGTTTGGCCAGAGGTACTCTTGACGATGAGGCCGTCAATCTAGGTCAGCTAAAGGCTGCGGTAGATAAAATGGAAACTAGCATTAAAACGTTTATATCTGCCGAACTCGTTGCTCTTTCACAGACAATCTACACAAACTTACTCAAACAGACGCTTCCAAAAGATACAATGACTCACTGGAAAGACGTGTTTAAGCTATTACGTTTAGGATTGCCCCAAATCGTCTTACCCCCAACTCAATAAATAAATTTTCCCCCGCCTCGGGTTATCCCAAGCCGGTGTATAATTTTTCCGTCATTCAGTAAGATGACTTTGACCGGAGCGGTCGTCGTGTTGCTCCTTTTCAAAGCGGTTCTCTCCGATGACGAAATATTTTGCGGGTTTAACGACACTGACAATGCTCATGATGCGACAGCCGCGGTCGGTTGGCAGAATACTACGATTTCGTGGCACATGCACGGACCACGTGAACATCAGTCTATAGTAGCGCACGCGTTTCAACTCTGGAGTAATAGTACCGTTTTAAAATTTTACCGTGACAGTCTGAATCCGAATATTATTATTTCCATGAGTGAAAAGGTGCATGTTAAATTGGGCGGTGGCAAATGCCCTTTTGATTTCGACGGGGAAGGAAGAGTTTTAGCGCACGTTGATGCCATACCCACTAAATCCCGCAAACAAGTTGAAATTCATTTCGACAATGACGAATACTGGGATTTCAGTATGAATCTCCCGGCTAGCGGTAAACAATCTTTCTACATGGTCCTTATTCACGAAATCGGTCACGCTCTGGGTCTCGGTCATTCTCATGCTCGTAGTTCGACAATGTTTCGACTATCATTTCCGCCTGTCGGTATATCGAATATGTACCAGTTAAAGATATCCGATGACGCCATTCGTGAAATACGGACTATATACGGACCGTTTACGACGACTACTACGACAACATCGACTACTAGTACTACACCTATTCCGACGACAACATCTACTACTACTACTACTACTACTACTACGTCGGCACCTCCTCAGACGTCCGAAGGTACTCCGCCCGACCTCTGTAGTTTAAGACGAAAAATTGACAAAATTCTCATCGGCGATAAACACGTATTCGTATTTTACGAAAAATATTTTTGGAAATTACATTTAGAGGTGTCAAAAAGAGAACCGCACATTGTACCGGAACTAATAAAAGACTGGTTGAATTTCTTACCTCGCGATTTTAAAAGTTTGGTAGGTGTTTATCAACAGGCCGATGGTAATATACTCTTTATATCAAACAGTTCGGTTTATACATTCGCGTATCCTAGTCTAAAAATATTAAACGAACACAAGACTTCCGACTGGCTGGGGAGAATTAAAAAAATCAACGCCGTTTTTCGCAACAATCAAGGTGGAATTATCATTTTCCATGATAATTTGTACGTGTCGCGTTACGACGAATGCGCTCGTACCGATATGTACATGGGTAGAGTCAGTGATCTGTACGCAGGGTTACCGTCAAATGTAAGGGGAGGCTTTCAATACATTGATGGAAATATATACTTTTTCGGTGACAATAACGTGTTTGTCTACAACGAGTTTCTAGGCTACGTCACGCGAATAGAAGCGGATATTTTCGACGTTTTGCAGATCACCTGTATGAAAGAGAAGCGGCTCAAAGATTTGTACTCTCTTGTAACGGACTTGTTTTATTTTTCTACATAAACTCCGTGTCAGCCTCTTTTTAGTTTAGTATACAAATGGCGAAGGCACGGTCAACACCCGTCAGTCGCAAGCGGAGAGTTGTCAGGAAAGGACGTGGTCTTATTTCCAGCGTATTGAGTGCCGGCGATAAAGTTTTGAATAAAGCTATCGATCTTCTACCTATAGAGCTCCATTTACCCGGTTACAACTATTGTGGTCCCGGTACGAAATTAGCCAAGAGATTAGCACGAGGCGATAAAGGTGTAAATTTACTAGACGAAGCCTGCAAAGAGCACGATATAGCCTACAGTAAATACAGCGATTCCGAGAGACGTAGAGTAGCGGATAAAAATTTAGCCGAAAGGGCTTGGAGTCGGGTTAAAGCGAATAACGCTAGTGTAGGAGAAAAGGCAGCCGCTTGGGCCGTAACAAACGCTATGAAATTAAAAACCAAAATTGGGGGCGGTAAGAGACGGCGGAGGAAGTCAAAGTCGGTTGCCCAGTTGTTGAAGCAGCTCCACGGTAAAGGGCTTTACCTGAAGCCGTACAAGAAGAAGGGGAGTGGTAAAAGACGCAAGCGCTGTAGTAAAAAAAAAACCCCCCGATAGATTCGATCCCGATCAGGCCGTTGACTAATATCGACTTGGAAAAATATGCAGCTAAATTTAAAATTCCATATTTCCGCGGTGTTTACATGCGAGATACCCTCCCTCTGCGGCCCCTAAAGAACGAGTCGGCCATCGTGAATTTGGACAGTGTGAGGGGTGCGGGTTCCCATTGGGTGTGTTACAGAAAACGGGGAGACAGCGTCGAGTACTTTGATAGTTTCGGCAATCTTAGGCCACCCACCGAGTTGACGCGATATTTCGGGCCGAACGCATCGGTTCACTATAATTACAAACAACATCAGAGTGGTGACTCAGTCGTCTGCGGACATTTGTGCTTAAAGTTTCTATCGCCCCGATGAGTATCGTTTTGACGGGCAACACTTCAGCGCTATCGTGCGATTTCTTTCCGCCGCTCGAGCTCGACGGAGAGTGGGAAATCGGCCTTATAGATCTCGCCACTTACAATTCCATTCCAAACATAACGGAGAACGTTAATAACAAACTGCGAATCAAAGATGAAAAAGTTGACGTGACCGTGAGCATACCTACGGGGTCGTACGAAATCGAAGACATGGAGAAATATATTGTAGCTCAGCTCGAGCCGAAAGGAATTAAATTTCAATTGAAACCAAACAACAACACGTTAAAGGCGGAACTTTTTTGTTCGAAAAAGATTATTTTCCAGGACGGATCCATCGGTCGATTACTAGGTTTCAAAAATGGTATACTGGAAGCCAATATGAATCACTTGTCCGATTCTCCGGTCAACATTATCAAAGTGAGTGTGATCCGTGTAGAGTGCAATATCGCCGTTGGCTCGTTTCAAAACGGGATCGAATGTCACATTATGCACGAGTTTTATCCCCAAGTAGCTCCGGGGTACAAGATCGTGGAAACACCGTCCAATATAATATATTTACCCGTCAAGGTGAAAAATGTTCATAGTGTGACGGTCAGTCTGAGGGACCAGAACGGAGAGCTGATCGATTTTAGAGGCGAAGCGGTTTCGGTGCGATTACATTTACGACGACGCCAAAATGGGACTCGTATTTAACGAGCGTCAGTATAAAACGGTGGTCAGTACGCGACAAAACTCGTTGGGGTTAACACCGCGCAACATTCGTTTCCTCAGATCGTTAGGATTCAAAATCAAAAATGGAACTGTTGGCAATCGATAGTGCTGCCGAGTACAATGACGTCATCAGCGGGAAGGAATACCATTCGTACAGACCTTACGCCTCGGCCACTTATGGTAATAACGACGAAATCCGTATACCTATTAACCAACAGGACGTGATTACGGTACCGTTTGAAAGCATACTGTATATCAAGGGCAAATTGAGCGGAAAAACAGCGGCTAACGCGGATGCGAACGTAAAGCTGGTGAATAACGCGGTAGCGTATTTGTTTGACGATATACGTTACGAGATCGCTGCAAACGAAGTGGACAGAACGAGAAACGTCGGCGTTTCGAGTACGTTGAAGAACCTCTTGTCGTTGCGGGAAATTGAAAAGAATAAACTCGCGAATGCCGGCTGGCTGGGAGTCGGTGAAACGCACGAATCGACGACATTTACAATCTCCGTACCTTTGAAAATGCTGATGGGTTTTTTCGAAGACTACAAACGAATCGTGATGAACGTGAAACAAGAACTCGTACTTTTACGCTCGGCGTCCGATTTAAACGCTATAATTAGCACTGATGCTGCGACCGTGACCTTGGAAATAACCACCATACAGTGGAGAGTTCCCCATCTCACCGTGACCGACGCGTACAGATTGAAAATTTTGAAAATGATCGAACGCGATGCCCCCGTTCACGTTCCTTTTCGAAGCTGGGAGATTCACGAATTCCCTACACTCCCGCAAACGCAACAGATTTCCTGGACCGTGAAAACGTCTAACCAATTGGAGAAACCGCGTTACGTTATTCTGGCATTTCAGACCGGCAGAAAGAATCAAATTACAAAGGACGCAGCCGTGTTTGATCGGTGCGAAGTGAACAACGTAAAACTATATTTGAATTCTCAATATTTTCCCTACGATAATATCCACGGGGACGTTTCGACCATGTACGAAATGTACTCTAGGTTTCAACAGTCTTATTATCTGCGCGAGTCGTCGCCTTGCATGGATCTTGCCGCGTTCAAGGCCAAAGCTCCGATTTTCGTCATCGACTGTTCCAAACAAGACGATTCTATAAAATCAGGCCCTGTTGACGTCAGACTTGAAATAGAAGCTTCCTCAAATATTCCCGCCAACACAACGGCCTACTGCCTTATTCTTCACGATGCTCATATAGTGTATAACCTTCTTTCCGGCACGGTTAAGAAGCTTGTAACTTAGGTGACACGCATCAGTCGCAGTCATGGAGTCAGAGAGGATGGACGTGGAGCGTGCACCTACCAAACGATGGGTTCCGCCTAACCTGCCTTTGGGTATTTTCTTAAAATCAGTACATTTCCTAAACGACGAATGTACAAAGTTCGTAGCGACGGGACTATTCCAGCATACGGGCTACGGCATCGGAGTATTGTTTCAAGCGGGCAAAAAATTTGTTTTCTTTTCGCACAACGTGTTTAACGAGATGCTGGTGCGTATTAAAGAAATCACAGCAGCCCTCGCGGATAAAGGTACGCTCAGAGTTCGATTGAGTACCGGAGATTTTTCAGTGAAGAATATGTTTGGTAAACGTTACGTAGTACTGTACGATGGCCAGCATACTTTGACTTTAAATGCGTCAGAGTGGAAATTATTTGAAGACAGTGTCCCGCTAGTGACGCGTCGTATTAACGGGTTATTTTATATAGAAGAAGACTTACGCAAGTACATCAGTGAGTGTCTAGCCACCGACGAACTCGTTTCTAGCACGCTTCCCGAAGCGGACAAACTGTACGACGAGGTTGCGCTGTTCAAGAAACATGCAGGCCGTGGTTGAGTTTCACGCTTTCCAGGATAACGACAACAAGTATATAGTCAAAGAGCTGGCAATAGTCGGAGAGTATATCTCCACCGTTATGGTTTTTAAAGCACCGTACAAATTTTCCGAATTGAATGCAAAAGCTCAGAGGTCGGCTCGCTGGCTACAAAGACACTTCCATCGTATCGGTTGGTACGAAGGTAGCGTTACGTACGATGAAGACATGATACGCACGCTGTGCAAACCTTTTTCCACGATCCACACTAAAGGATTGCAAAAGGCACAGTTTTTGCGGCGAATCCACGATCACGTGGTCGAAATAGCCGAAGAGGAAAAATTAGTCGATTGTAGTACATATTTTGAGTGCATATTGCCTACTTTTGAGTGCATATTGCCTAAGCATTCTAATACCTATTATCCTTGCGCACTACGTAGTGCAAAATATTATTACGATTTGCTTCTCGCTTAGTACGTGCGTATGTTTGTGTGTGTGTGTGTGTGTGTGTGTGTGTGTGTTTGGTCACTGGCGTGAGATTAAGTTCTCCGCAAACTTACAAGGTCAATGGCATGGGATTAAGTTCCCTGTAAACCAAAGTGTGTACGCTCACATCTACAGGGTCACTGGCGAGAAGTTAACGCTTTCGTAAACCAAAAAAGTGCGTATTAAGTGAGGGGCAAATCGTAGAAAAAAAAAACAAAAAAAATAAAAAAAATAAAATTGAAAAATAAATATATTGGGAGACTACATTTTTGTAATGGAGTGGTAGTCACCGGGAGTAGCGATGGTTCAGGGGCTACTTCCTTAAGGGGGGAACCTTCCGTTCACCCTGGATTGTAATGTGGGCCTCGGAAACGGCTTCACCGTCGACGAGTGACGGTTCCAACCCCGTGCAAACACAGAGGACAATCATAAATAAGAAGGAGCCGACGGAGTATTCTTCATTCTCTACTTGACTTCCAACGAGTCATCATGGGTATTGACGCAAGTGTCTCAATTCGTTTCTACAAAGATAATGAATTAATTGAAAAAGTTTATTTAGATTGTTATAAATTTACAAAAAGCTCGGAGGTATTCGATGTGAGCGATACGGATAGTATCAAAGTTACATTTAGTACTGAATACGATTCCGGCTCTTCTCAATCCGGAAGCGACTACTCTGAACCCGTCCCCTTAGAGGAAGATTCGGCGGACACTATCGAAGCGAGATGGGAGAAGGTAGCCCAAAATCAGAAATTGATCGCGGCTATTGAAGAAAGGATGCGGGCGAATAAAAAAAATGAAATGCGAAGGCGAATCCGATTGCGACGAAGGGCGAATAAAAAAAAATGAAATGCGAAGGCGAATCCGATGATGACAATTCGAATAACGAGTTAGACGCAGAGGACAAGGCGAACGACTCTGAAGACACTCCCGTCGGCTCTTACAAGGTCACTGGCGAGAAGTTAACTCTTCCGTAAACCAAAGGGAGTAAATCGTAGAAAAATTAAAAAAATAAATTTATTGGGAGGCTACATTTTTTGTAATGGAGTGGTAGTCACCGGGAGTAGCGATGGTATGGGGCTACTTCCTTAAGGGGTGAACCTTCCGTTCACCCTGGATTGTAATGCGGGCCACGGGCTTCTCCCCCGTGCGACGGTTCCAACCCCGTGCAAACGCAGAGGACAATCATAAATAAGAAGGGGGGACCGATTGAGTATTCTTCATTCTCTACTTGACTTTCGACGAGTAATGGACTTCAGTGTCGCAATTCCTACAAAAACAATAAAAGAGAGTATATAATGAAATGTCAAGTTCGAAACGTAAAGTTCATTTTAGAGATGAGATGAATACTATATTCTATATAATCGACGATTCCGAACAAAGAGAAGCTAGAAATGGTTGTTGTTGGATACGAGAAGCGGCCGAAAGGTTGCGAAGAAGGGCTAATAAAAAAATAAAATGCGAAAACTATGACAGCGAATCCGATGATGATGATGATTCGAATAACGAGTTGGACGCATTAAAAGATCGAAAGTGAAAATCAAAGTTATTTCTCGCAACAACACTATAGACAAAAGAAGAAGAAGTATTGTAGTAGATTGTGAATAATAAATTATATTTATCCTTGTGTGGTCTTCCATTACAACTCCTATACAATTTTTAAAAAGTGTATACCATTTAATATGACGTCATTCCCCCACCAGGCACCCACCCTCTTTCTACACATTCTCGTTGGAACATTATTCCCTCTCTCTCTCTCTCTCTCTCTCTCTCTCTGTATATAAGGAAGCATTTCTGGACAGTTAATCAGTTCTACAGTAGCTAACGGCTTGTGATATTGCTCTCTACCTGTACTGTTGTGATTTTACAATTTCATAATAAGTATTATGGCTTCTATTAAGGAACGATTTAACTCGATTAAATCAAGCGAAAGTGTGCCGATAAATACTCTGGTAATCAATCATCAATATGTGATACGTAAAATTAGGCCTGTTATGACCAAATACGGCTCGAGTATTCTTTGTGACATACAATTTGATGAAAACGAAGTGCGATCAACCTTTCTACCAAATCGCTATACCAACGTATTTTCTTCGGCGGAGCTAGAAGAGCTTGTAGGGAAAAAAATTGTAGTTACTGCTATCGTCGGTAAAACGGTGGAACTAACAATAGTGGACTAAAATGGTGAAAATAAGAAGAGAGAGAGAGTGTAATATATTGGACTGATTGTCACTGTATTTATATAAATAATAATAATATTGTTGTACTGAGAGTGAAATTTAATAAATTATACTGTTAAAATGCATTTATTGTGTCATTTTCTTATCACCCTAGTGTAATAATAATAATAATATGAGATAATTAATTGTGAAAAAGATTTGCTGAGAAAGCGCAGTGTAAAAAGCGCTCAATATACCATCAGCTGTTTAAAATAACATGGTTTTTAAAGTAGTGCTGCTATAATCAATTTCTTATACAGATACAAGACCGGATGCGTTTCTTACCGCACCCTGTATGTAGGATTAAAGTTCGTTAACCAACTATGTTAAACAGCAGTTATACAATCTATTTTACATTACATTACACTGTGCCACTTGTATCATACAAGGTAAATGTCGGCTGTTAAACTTCGGTCAAGTCCAGGGTTTTAGTTCGGTTGAGATCGGTAGAAACAGTTATATAATGTAGTTTACATTATATGAAAAGGGTTTGAGTTCGGCCAAGCCCCGGGGCTTTAGTTCGGGGGTAAGATCGGCAGAAACAGTTATATGATGTATTGTACATTATATTACAAGGGCACAGCGAGGAGCCTTACGTTCGGATGGACTCGGGTAAGATGTCGGTAGAAACAATTATATATATATATAATGTAAAGAACTCTACCAGAACGCGCCACCGTCGGACAGGCCGTTGATTCTCTACCAGAAAGCGCTGCCGTCGAACGGGGTGATAGTTCGAAGATTCTCTACTAGAAAGTGCTGCCGTCGAACGGGGTGATAGTTCGAAGATTCTCTACCAGAACGCGCTACCGTCGGACAGGCCATTGATTCTCTACCAGAACGCGCTACCGCCGGACAGTCGCCTTGTGATATAACGTAAAACACATTATATAACTAAAACCCGAGTCCGACCGAACGTAAGGCCTATCATACAAGGTTAATGTAGGCTGTTAAATTTCGGTCAAGTCCGGGTTTTAGTTCGGCTGAGATCGGTAGAACCAGTTATATAATGTATTTTACATTATATGACAAGGGTTTGAGTTCGGTCAAGCCCGGGTTTTAGTTCGGGGCGGCAGAAACAGTTATATGATGTATTTTACATTATATTACAAGGGCACAGCGAGGCCTTACGTTCGGATGGATTCGGGTAAGATCGGTAGAAACTGTTATATAATGTATTTTACATTATATGACAAGGGTTTAAGTTCGGCCCCGGGGTTTTAGTTCGGGTAAGATCGGCAGAAACAGTTATATAATGTATTTTACATTTTATTAGAAGGGTTTAAGTTCGATCAAGTCCGGGTTTTAGTTCGGGTGAGATCGGTAGAAACAGTTATATAATGCATTTTACATTATATTACAAGGGTTTAAGTTCGGTCATGTCCGGGCGGTAGAAACAGTTATATAATGCATTTTACATTATATTACAAGTGCACAGCCTTACGTTCGGTTGGACTCGGAAAAGATCGATAGAAACATATAATGTATTTTACATTATATTACAAGTACAAGTACGGCAGCTGTTAAACTTATATACGCGACTAAAACGTTCTATACCAAGAGAGACGCCGTAGCTCAATCGGTTACGTCGTGGACTTTGGCTCTGGTGGTAGCCGGTTCGAATCTCAGTGATACCCATACTTTTTTAAAAGAAAATAATTTAAATAAAATCCAAAAAACAAAATGGCGGAAAAAAGATGGCGGAAACAAAATGGCGGAAAAAAGATGGCGGCTTAGCATGGGTCGGGTCCAGGTCTAGCCTAAAGTTACATGGTCTAGGTCACGTGACCAAATCCGGCCCTCTGATTGGTTTTACGCTATATCATCCCCGTCTCTACTC
>JAGFPH010018083.1:0-16790 GCA_018207615.1 Philaenus spumarius | reverse complement strand
AAAAACCTAGGTGGTTATCATCGCCTGACATTTTACTTGTATGCGTATATACAAAATATACAGTACACTTTTGTGCTGTGCAGACATTAACGTGTAACAGCTGACTTCACTTTTGCAAATATTGCCTCATATACGATATCAGTTCCTGTCGAATCCGTGTTCAAATATTTAAATTAGATTGGTAGAGTCGCCAAACTGGTTCGATCTGTGCGCATGACAGCGATCGCAAATTAACCGTTGCTTAACGCCCGCTCAGCTGATTAACGCGTTACGCTGCTGACAGATTTATACGGCTTTAATGACATTTTGCGAACGGTCAGCGAGGCGCGTAGGTTGTTTTGTTAGTGGCGAAAAAAGAGGTAAGGAAGTAAGGATAACTGTAAGAATATATAGAGTGGGTGTACAGGGAGAAAAACTTTGCGTCCTGACATTAACATCAGAGTAAGTTAGTTTTCTTCAATCTGCCATTTTTTTCGTAAAAAAATGTTTATGACTTTCGAAGTAATAATTAATGAATGAATGAATGAATAATTAATTGATCCTTATATTTTTATATTTGTACAAATCATAATTATTATACATGTATACTAATATTATAAAGAGGTAAAATTTGTTTGTATGCAGTGGATTATTTCTGGAACCAATGAAACGATTGAAAATAAACGATACCAGGAACTGGCACATCTTTCTCACAAACACATTTAAATTACCAAACGGATTCACTGTGACTTGTAGGGTGGGATAGGAGAGGTGATTTTTTTATTAAAGTAGAAGATTAACTAATAAATATTATTATTATTATCTGGAGAGAAACTATTCGATCGATTTCGAACAAATTTGCACCACACACGTCAATTAAGCCTGTATAGAAGCACAAAAACAAGGTTTTGACAAATGTTGAAAAACAACTCCCTTTATGGCCAAAAAAACTCCAAAATCAGTTATTATTACTATTATTAGTTAAACGAGAATTTTTAGAAAGATGCTGTTTTTCGCATATGGTAGGGTACATTAAAGGCTAGAAACAAGCCAAATTTGATCAAAATCGTTAGAGCAGTTTTTTTATAAAAAAATAATAACTGATTTTTTTAGGGTTTTTTGGCCAAAAAGGGGTTGTTTTTAAAAAAAATTCAAAACCGTTTTTTGTGCATCTGTACAGGCCTACTTGACATGTCTGGTGCAAATTTGTTTGAAATCGATCTAATAGTTTTCGCTCTAGACATACAGACAATACAGAATACATACAGACATATACCGACATAAAGACAGATATTTCCCAAAACAGATATTTCCACAAAAATCTCAACATCGATTTTTTTTTGCGATCACTATACTTTCTCTATACTACAGTATAGTGAGAAAGTAAAATTTTTAATGTTTTTTTATGCAGGGGATTATTTCTGGAAACACTGAACCGATTGAAAAAATAGTTTGACTAATAAAAAGCTACACTCCTGAGTAACACAGGCTATAACTAATTTGATAAAAAACCTTTTTTATTTTAATATTTGTAAATATATTCAGACGAAATTCTTAGGTTAGGCCTAAACTGATGCACCAACTCATATTTCTTGAATGTATTTACCACAGCAACTAATTGAATAGAATAACTGATAAAAATATTTCCATTAACACCTGATTTCAAACCTTGAAGGAATTATTTGTATTTCTAACTTTTATGATAGGTTTTTATTAAATTGCAGACCTGAGCATTGCTGTTTCTTTTAAGAAACAATTTGATTTGAACATTTACTATTATTTACCATCTTAGCTTTGGGGTTATTATTGATCCTGCACCTTTATTATAAAGAAAACATAACACGATTATGTGTACAGAAGGTTCCATCGGGGTATCTCATAAACTAAAAACAAAGAAAAATAGCTTTATTCATAAACAATATTGATATAGGGAAACAATTAGACTACCACTATGTTTTAAAACATGTTTGATTTAGTGAGTAAATACAAATTTAGTTTAAGAGATTGTTTTATATATACGTAAAGAACTATCTGACCGACTTCCTGAAATACATTTAATAATATATATATAGTAGATTCAAAAGTTAATCTTTAACTGTACTTTCACAATGGCCAACTTTTGTCACAGGTGTTATTTTCCATAACAAAAGAGAAACACATATTTTAAAGAATAAACTACATATACAAAGTTGTAATATCTATACATTTATTGACATAAACACGTATACATGTAAACAAAGTTATATAAATATATGAAATGAAATTAATTTATTCTCCCTTTACAAAATTTAGTACAAAATAATTCATGTCAAATAAAACAAAAATGTAATACATTTTAAATAAAGTTTAATTTAAAAAATAAAGGGAAGAATTAGGTAACCTCTATAGGAATCCTGTTATTAGAGTTACCTTTACTCTTTCAAAAACAAAATAAAAATTGGGTCTGCGTCGGACCAGATGGTGTAAGTTATACTTCTTTGGCCATCCAATGGTATAGACAGGTAGACCTACTATTGATTTAATATATTTTGGGAAAAACTATTCGCAACTTCGAGTAGCCCTACTATTTTGTAGATGATAGCCTATTCTTTTATAAAAACACTAACCAACACTGAAGGCATATTTTAAAATTAATATCCCATTTTTCCTTCTTCGTTACATACGCTTATGAATACTATCGTTGCATCTGTTTGGTTGGTCACAGTTAGTCTGGGGATCATGATCAGTGCTTACTTACTACACCTAACAAAATGAATGAGCTCCCGAAGTTTCTGCATATCGTCGTGAACCACCCTGTATATAAAATGTTTAATGACTGCCGTAAATTTGTTCAGGGTACCATGATCAGTGCTCACTTACTACACCCAACAAAATTAATATTGCATTGTCATTGGTATTTATTTGATAAGTAAGTGTGCAAAGTTTCAAATCCATCCGACTTTTTGAAGGGGGTGAAAATCACGTCGTGTTCTGGGGACCATGATCAGTGCTCACTTACTACTTTTTTGTAGTTTACAATAAAAAAGTGTAGCAAATATTCAAAAACTTTAAAGAATTTTGGACTTAAGTAAAAATAAAGACCAAAATATTTTTTACCGAAAATACAAATGCGGTTTGTAGAGTAGGTACATTTTCTCGTTTTGACTGACAACTCAACTGTCTTTTGAGCCAAACAATTAAAAATAGATTTCTTAATTCTTACAACATAGAAAAATATGACTAAATGCTTAGTTGGTCAAATAAATATAAGTCGTGATATTTGGCACACAACAGTTTAAACATATAGCTTATAGGGAAAATATACCAAACTTTTTTCGTTGCGCTTTCAAAACGTAAAAAATTTAGTGTACAAAGTTCAAACTTCAAAAGCTAAAATATTTTAGTATACAAATTATTTCATATACACTTGGACCAAGCGGATGTGGGTGCAGGTTATACGAAGCAATTATTAGTAAAACAACTGATCATAAGTAAATTAATGATTGTTATAGCTTTCAAAAGTTCAAAAGTTCAAAAAGTATCTTTTAATTGCATATTTAATTCAGAATACACACATAATAAAGTAAGAAAAGCCAGGTTATTTGTATAGAAGCTTTATAAAACAATGTGCTAAATGTAAACGATTAGAAACACTGAAGAAAATTTCGGTGGATAATATTTTACAAATAAACTGAAAAACATTTGTTAAACACAATATGTTTGTTTAGTTTTGTAGAAACACTAGCTGACCCGTACGGCCAAACAATGGTTGGTATTTTCAGTTTTTTTTAAATAATTGTATTCTTTTTAAGTGTTCGGTCAGTGAGTGGTATTTGGCTTTTATATATATATATATATAGATCTTAAATAATAAAAGCACTATTGTCATAATAATAACAGATCTGAAATTATGATTTTAGTAACTTTGATCAACCCAAACCCCTCCTAAAATGTCGAAATTTTTCATACTCTTTATTAGTGGGCACCTATGGCCCTAGAGGAAGCTACATACAAAATTTCATTTAAATCCGTTCTGTAGTTTTGAAGAAATCGTGATTTAATAACTTTGATCCCCCCAAACCACTCCTAAAATTTCGAGTTTTGTGAAACCCTTTCTTAGCGAGCGCCAATGGCCGTAGAGGAAGCTACATACCAAATTTCATTCCAATCCGTTCGGTAGTTTTGAAGAAATCGTTTTTTAATAACTTTGATCCCCCCAAAGCCCCCCTACAATTTCGAATTTTTTCAAACCCTTTCTTAGTGATCACCTATGGCCCTAGAGGGAGCTACATACCAAATTTCATTTCAATCCGTTCGGTTGTTTTTGAGAAATCGTGATGAGTGAGTCAGTGAGTGAGTGAGTGAGTGGCATTTCGCTTTTATATATTATATAGATTCTTGTTAGCATTAGTTTAGATTTAGAACCTGAAGTGTACATTAGTAAATTGGTTGCCGAAATGTACACCAGGGTACTCTATGAACAAATGTTTTCGAGTTTATTTGTGTAGTGTTATTTACCGAGCTTGTGATTCTGGCTTCGGTGTTTCTAATTATGAATACTAATTGTTTTAAAACCACCCCACACGAGTTCTATTACTTCGGGGTTTCAATTATTGTTTCTGTCGTATTTGTGAGCACGTTATTTTTGTTTAATTTGTAAAAACATTATGTTTATTTGCAAGAACTCAATTTTAATTTTACAAATAAGAAATAATAAAAAAACACAAAATTTAATATTGGTTGTAAAGCATTTCCCATGTTTTTATTTTATGGCTATACATTTTTTAAAAAATTTATCCAGCTATGAAAACCGAAATTGAAAACTAGATGTTATTACTTGTCTTTCAAATAATGTACCATCAAAGTTATAACTGTTTAACACGTTCTCACTGCTAAGGAGGTACAGTGAGCTTGACACTTAATACTATGAGAATCGGCCGACGCACAGTGTATTGCACACCAACCCCCGTATTAGGACTATTTTAAATGCACATTGCATTGCGTGCTTCGCACGCCATCCCCCGTATTGAGAGTATTTTCAATATACAGAGCATTGCGTGCTTCGCACGCCAACCCCCGTATTGGGAGTATTTTCAACATACAGAGCATTGCGTGCTTCGCACGCCAACCCTCATATTGGGAGTATTTTCAATATATAGAGCATTGCGTGCTTCACACGCCAACCCCCGTATTGAGAGTATTTTCAATATACAGAGCATTGCGTGCATTGCATGCCAACCCCCGTATTGGGAGTATTTTCAGTACACATTACATTGCGTGTTTCGCACACCAACCCCCGTATTGGGAGTATTTTCAGTACACAGTGCATTGCGTGCTTCGGACGCCAATACGCATATTGGGAGTATTTCAATTGCATAATACATTGCGTGCTTCGCACGCCAGTTTAGGCCTATGTGCTTTGGACGCACATGTGCGTCCGCTTTAAAATATTAGTGATTACTTCGTAGAAAGGTTAAAAAATAAAAAATAAATAATTTCTACTCATTTAGGCTATAAATATAAAAATTAAAAGGTCTGCTCCTAGCATAGGAAAATAAATACGAAATTTGCCGTAGTAATGAAAGTGTGAATCAGTACATAGTTTAAATAACATACTATTTCCCAGTGTGTCTACGTTTCCATCTTAGCACACCACTAGTATATGAAATGCGTTCCTACATACAGCTGTTCTCTCAAATGATAACCACTGCACACTTGATTTCGTAGGTGCAACAAAGATATAATAAAATACCAGACCGACTATTTACCCGCGTTTCTACGCCTGTATCTATCTATGCCATACAAATTATTTGTGTCTTACATAAGGCAGTTGTTTCAAAGGATAACCACTGCCTGTTTGATTTCTTAGGAGCAACAAAGAGCTTGGGTGAAAAGTGAAAGGATAATGAGCGGTGCAATTATACACATGGCAGTGTTACACAGCGAATGACCCGTGAAAGGGTAATTATTTTTGAACTGAAGTTTGGGAATTACTTTAAGAGGTTGCTTGTGAAATAGTTTATTGCCAAAATTAAAGTAATATATACATGGTGATTCTTTGAATTTTATGAAGGTTATAGGCCTAACTATTCGTTTTGTTTAAGTCTGTATGATAACTATAAGGAGGATAATTTTGTAAGTTTGTAGCATAAACACAACTTATACTATGTTGACGTGATTTTTGTTTAATCATTGCCTTTGGCGAGGTAAGTATGATTCGTTATACAGGGAGTCCCATAAGTAAACAGCCAAACTTCGGGAAATGGTTCTATGGGTCAAAATAAGAAAAAATGTTCATATAAACATAGGCCCAAAAACTCTTCGTTTTACAGTTATCCGTCATTTCTTTTCTTTTACAAAATAATTCATATCTAAAAAACGGTTTAACCGATTGAGTTCAAATTAGCATGAAGTTTAACCTAACAATGATTTATCTTACGAAAAATAAGGGTTTATATCCTATAATGCGTTTTGAAATGGCAGCTGTTTGAAAGTTTCAAACTGTAAATTTTTAAAAAAATGCCAAGACTCTTTGATTCCTTATCGGATGGTGTAACTGTCAAAACAATCAGATGAAGGATAATAGTTAACTTAAAGATAATAAGTTGACTATTATCATATGTACATACAATACTGTTGTATTTACCGTGTTGGTATAGGATGACGGGTTAAACGAACCAATTATTACACATAACTTAATTGTCATCCGATTGTTTTGACAGTGAGACCATCCAATAGCGAATAAAAAGGGCTACAAAAAAAGTATCTAGAAATTTTTTGTTAAAATGTACGGTTTTTGAGTAATATAGGTTTGAAATTTTCAAAACAGCCGCCATTTTGAAACGCATGATTGGATATAATTGTTTATTTTTCTTAAGATAGATAATTGTTAGGTTGAACTTCATGCTAAGTTTGATCTCAATCGGTTGAACTGTTCTCCAGACATTGCAATGGAACTTTGGAAAAGAATTACAATGGCGGATATTTGGAAAACGAAACGTTTACGGGCCTATGTTTATATGAACTTTTTTTCTTATTTGGACTAATAGAACCATTTCCGAAGTTGTGCTGTTTACACCCTGTATTTCGTCAATATATGACTGATCAGAGGTAACAAAGGTTAAAGAAGTCGTTTGAATCTTATTTATGGCTTCAAAAGATAAATAAACGGTACCAGGAACTGGCACATACTTTCTCACAAACATATTTAAATTATTCAACAGATTCACTGCGACTTCATTGTAGGAGAGGTCATTTATTAAAGTAGGAGATTAAGTAATAATAATTATTATTATTATCTAGAGAGAAAACTATTGGATCGATTTCGAACAAATTTGCAGGCTATTAGGCCTGTATAGATGCACGAAAAAGTCTTTTGAAATAATTTGAAAAACAACCCCCTTTATGGCCAAAAAAACCCCAAAAATCAGTTATTATTATTAGCTAAACTAGAATTTTTAGAAAGATGCTGTTTTTTGCATATGTTAGAGTACATTAAAGGCTACAAATAAGCTAAATTTTATCAAAATCGTTAGAACCGTTTTTATAAAAACATAATAACTGATTGTTTGGGTGTTTTTTTTTTAAAAGGGGGTTGTTTTTCAAAATGCTTCAAAACCGTTTTTTGTGCCTACTTGACATGTCTGGTGCAAATTTGTTTGAAATCGATCGAATAGTTTTCGCTCTAGCTTTGTATACATACATACATACATACATACAGACATACAGACATACATACAGACATACAGAAATACAGACAGACATTTTGTAAAAAAGGATATATCCACAAAAATCTCAACATCGATTTTGTTTTGCGATCACTATACTTTCTCTATACTATAGTATAGTGAGAGAGTAAAAGGAAACTTAATATAAGTCTTTTTCATCTGTCTATCGTAAATCATTTTCACAAACAGAAGAGGATAAATAATCGACCAGAATGAAAATTAAAATGCATATTCATAAATAATTCGACCACGCAGCTGAATCGCTGACGTTGAGCAAATTTCCAAAATTAAGTTTATATGTTTTAAGGTTGAACTATTTTTTAAATTATTCTACTCATTTACTCGGGGCATCTTTATATGACAAAGGGAGATGCATTTTTGTGTAACCGACCATTTCTCTCCTTATCCCAAGATGGGGGGTTGAGAGAGTAATTCAAAAATCGAAAATGGAGGCCAGTCAAAACACAGATTTTTAATTAGATACTTTACAACACCTTTCATTGGTAATAAAGCCAAAGACTTACCTTAATTCTAAATTTAGATTAAACACTCAAAATGACACCCATTTACTTCTTTGCAAAAATAAAGTCTTGGATCAAAGGAACGCATACATTACATAACATCTGGATATGCAGCGTTGAATAAACGCACTGGTTCCTGTAAATTAATCCTTGCTTCTCTGTATCTAGAAACTGCAAGTTTATTAGTTCATTTTGAGCTTAGGCCAAATTGTGTAAATATTTATTTAATACTAGATTTTGAATGACCCTCTGACTTTACTAAATAACATTCAAATACCATTATTCCTTTTCATTGGAACATAGTGTTTGTAACGTAATTCAAATTGTGTTAACATGGTATTTAAAATTTGACTCATTTTCGATAGGGTTAAGGTACATACCTCTAATTTGTACAATTTAAAATAATTCGACCACGCAGCTAAACCGCTGACGTGAGTTGAGCCAATTTCCAAAATTAAGTTTATAGGCCTATGTTTATAGGCCTATAAACTTTTTTGTTTATACCCTATATCCACCAACAATTTGGGAAATAGGTCTATTCACGACGGTGCTGAATAGCTGCAAAATGGTTCGCACGCCATTCCGCATATTGGGAGTATCTTCAATAGGCTACACAATGCATTGCGTGCTTCGCACGCCTTTCCGGATATTGGGAGTATCTTCAACACACAAGGCATTACGTGCTTCGCACGCCAACCCCACGGTAGAATCCGCCACATTTCTTTGAACCGAGTACTTCTATGGTATTTTACGTTTTGATTGATTTTGGGAGAACCAAGCGAGCTATAAGGTCGCGTAAAAAACAAAATGTGTAGAATAACATCCTACATTTATATTTGTAGAAAAAACTCAAAAACAAATTCATTCTCTTAGGAACAATCTCAAAAAATAGTTGCTTTCTGTCAAAAATGTGCTTCCGATTCGTGGATTTTATTTGGCTAACGAAATCGTCCGGGCGACGTAGGCAACCAATGTGTGTAAAAAATTTAGACAGAATAGGACTAAAAATATTCAGTAAGAGTGCGAAAACTTATTTATGTATATTATATATACCAGGTGTCAAAAGTCCCCACTATTATTATTTTTTTAAATTAATTTAAAGTGTCAGTCAATAGGGGTTCTCTCGTTAAACATTTTCGACTTACCCCCAAAATATCCCATTTTTGGGGGAGGGGTTGAAATTTACGATACACCAAAAAACGTCATGTTTGGCCATGTTAACAGTCCCTATAACAAATCTGTCTATTTCCATTCATAACAAAAATAATACGTAGGTGGGACTTTTAAGACACCCGGTATACAATTTTTAATGACACCACAAAACGTGTTCTGGGGACCATGATCAGTGCTCATTTACTACTCCCGACCTTAGGTCTTACCATAAGGGTCACTGCAATAGCTCATCTTTAACAAACCTTTGTTTATCTAAAAGTTAACTGTCACATCAACATTTCGGGTCCCCGCGTCATTTCAAGGTCACCCCTAGAGTACGGAACAGCTGACTATTACCAACTGTGTGAACAGCTGATTGCACCCGGCAACGCTATACATGGTCACCTGTCATACTTCACCGTAATAAAGCAGGTTTCAAGCGGTATCGTGACCAGTTTTCCTCAAGTCACGAGTATAACAGTTAAATTATCACTTAATCATTTTAATATATTACAAAGCAATAAGACCGTACTGCTATGCTCGTGTTTATACTTGAGGCGTTGGAACCATTTACATGTATTTCCAATTAAAATGTATAAATTGTGTTGTCTCTAAGTGAGACGTGGGTCGAGAGGGACTTTTGAAATACTGAAAGTTGCAACGTTGAAATGTGGGGATGTTTGATCCAAGTTTATGTTAAGAATAATATAAGGTTTGGAAAAAAATGTATAACTAAGATGAGTGTAAATTTCTTACGTGAATGTGCTGCTGTCAAGGCATTTGTCATTAACTTTGTTATTGTCTCAGTATATCGTACCTAACTCAAATGTAAAGTTCTTACAAAATCTAGAAAAGCCATTAAATGGTGATTAAATTCCAATACTTCATACTTGAAGGGGATTTTGTTGTAGATGTTCTGGACAAGGAAAAGTCAGAATCTCAGGATTTCTTAAACTTGCTTAGATCACTAGGCCTAAACTTATCTATATACATAAAAACCAAATACCACTCACTGACTCACTCATCACGAAATCTCAAAAACCACCGACCGGATTGGAATTAAATTTGGTATACAGGGCGTCCCAAGAGTAAAGGGCCAAACTTTGGGGAATGGTTCTACGGGTAAAAATATTAAAAAAAAGTTCGTATAAACACAGACCCGAAACGCTTTGTTTTCTAGATATCCGCCTTTTTGTTTTTTGTACAAATTAATTCTTACATAGAGAACGGTTTGATCGATTGAGTTAAAACTCGGCATGAAGTTTAACCTAACAATAAAATATCTCAAGACAAATAAGCGATGAAATCTAATCATGAGTTTCAATACGGCGGATTTCTAGAAAACGAAGCGTTTTTGTGTCTGTGTTTATATGAACTCTTTTCTTATTTTGACCTATAGAACCATTCCCGGAAGTTTGGCACTTTACTTATGGGACACCATGTATGGACTGAATTTGAATTAGATCTTGTGAATAGCGTGAATAATTTGAAGTAGGCCTGATAATATTATTACAAAGCGTCTGACCACATTACCTAGATTGGATAGTTTTAAGTTTAGCTTGTCATGTTTAGATTGATCACAGTTGTTCAGTATTAGTGATGTATTTTTTGAGTATTTTAATGTTTTACTTTTATTTGAATTGTCTTTAGTTGAATGTCAAAGACAGACCTAAGAAGTGTAATAGCAGTAGAAAATGGTTTACCCCACACATAGCGTGTATGCGTAATATACACTTGATATAGTTTAATAAGTGGAAGCCCAGTGGTGGCCTCAAGGACGAAGAGCAATTTAAAAAAGGTATATAACAAGGCCACTAGCGATACAAAAACTGCTGCAAATAATGATATTATAAATAACTCTAATAATAAGTGTAAAGCTGCCTGGCGTAACGTCAAAGCTAAATCTGCCAGTATACTGTCAGTGCCTGTTGATGTGGAAACTTTGAATAATTATTTTGCAAATGTCTCTGTGAATATTGGTATTGGTTTCAAATGACTGGTGTTTCAAATTACACTACAGTCGCGGGCACGAACTAAGGCTGGTGAAAATTTTTACGCTATTGTCAGATATGGGACTGGCAAAGCGAGGAACGGTCGAGAATCACTTGCCCTGCGGCACAATCTGGCAACACTAAGCATCCAGTGTTGCCAGATCGTGCCGCAGAGCAAGCGATTCTCGATCGCCTTATTCGTGCTCCCGACAGTAATTATATTGAGCTTTTGACTAACTTTAAACCAGCATGTGTTACAGATATAAGTTTTATGTGGAAAGAAGTAGAACCTAAAACTGTAGTTGGTCTTGTTAATAGGTTTCGTTCATCTCGTGCAAGAGATGTTTATGGTTTATCCAATTCCATCAAGAAGCACATTGTAGGTGTGATATTTTTGCCACTAACATATTTAATTAACGTGGTTCTAACTGATGGAACTTGGTTCCTGATTGTTTAATGTTAAGAAAAATAAGTTCCCATCTATAAGAAGGGAAATAGAAATCTTCCTGAGAGTTATAGACCTATCGCTTTAGTTCCTGTATTAAGTAAGATCATAGAATCATGTACTTTTGTTCAGCTAAATGACTACTTTATAGACAATAATTTGTTATGTGAGCAAAATTGTCGTTGTAGGCCTAAGTATTTAACTTCCATGGCTGTTGAAACTCTTGCAAATCATTTATTATCGTCGTTTGAGAATAGACTTGTTACTGGTATGTGCTTAATTAATTTATGCAAAGCCTTCGATTGGATATCCCACAGAAAGTTGTGTAGCAAGCTTGAATACTATGGCAAAATGCACATAGAATTCAAATTAATAGAGTCATATCCAAGCAATAGGAAGCAAATGTTGCAATAGGTTGAAGCAGTGTTGTTGTGTCCGGTTGTGAAGATGTAATCTCGGGTGTGCCACAAGGTTCTGTATTGGGGCCTTTCCATTGCTTAGTCTTTGTCAATGATTTGAGCTGTAACATCCCCGCCATGTCAGTCTTACATGACGATGACACAACATAATTGTGTTCTCGTGAAGATGGTATTGTGACAGATGCTTTATTAACACATTTTGTAGAAAAAGCAAAAACCTGGTTTGACGCAAACTGCTTAAAGATAAACGATAGTAAGACTGAGTATATTCTGTTTTCATTCAGAAATGGAGTTATAGGTGACGGTGGTGTTAAACAGGTAAAACTATTGGGTTTGTACTTGGATAACCAATAATTTTAAATCCGACTTGAGACCACTCCATACAGCAAAAAAGGACCAAAGATGAACGCAATTGAAGAGTTTGAGGTATACAAGGCTTTTAAACAAACACCAGATAATATTCTAAATGACAAGCTATCATTTCGGTCGAACTCATTGTATGAAACCGCAATGAGATATGATTAGATGATAAGAATGGTTTTTGTACTCTACTGAACTTGTTCTTACCACAAATGCCAGTAGTCTGCGGACCACGACACGATGTGCACTTGAAAGACATTCGTGTAAATGTATACGTGTAAATTTGTGTATGTGTAATGTTTGTCTTTGAGAGTTAATGATATGAAAAGCTCTATCGAGTGATGATATACTGATGATGAAGTTTCGACTTCGGAAGGCGTCTATTTTAATAAGACGAAGAAGAAAGCCACATGACGGAGTAAAAAAGTAATAGATATACTTATCTATATATATAAAAGCGAAATACCACTCACTCACTGACTCACTCATTAAGATTTCTCAAAAACTACCGAACGGATTGAAATAAAATTTGGTATGTAGCTTCCTCTAGGGCCATAAGTGTTCACTAAAAAAAAGGTTTTAAAAAATTGGAAATTTTAGGGTGTTTGGGGGTAAAAATGACTAAATCACGATTTCTCCAAAATTACAGAACAGATTAGAATGAAATTTGGTAAGTAGCTTCCTCTTGGGCCATAGGCGCTCGCTAAGAAAGGGTTTCAAAAAATTCGAAATTTTAGAAGGGGTTTGGGGGGGATCAACGTTATTAAATCACGATTTCTTCAAAACTACCGAACGGATTAGAATGAAATTTGGTATGTAGCTTCCTCTAGGACCATTGGTGGTCAATAAGAAAGGGTATGAAAAATTTCGAAATTTTTGGAGGGGGTTGGGGGATTAAAGTTACTAAAATCATAATTTCAGATGTTTTATTATTATGACAATAGTGCTTTTATTATTTAAGATCTATATATATATAAGCCAAATACCACTCACTGACTGAACACTCAAAAAGAATACAATTACGTTAAAAATACTGAAAATACCAACCACCACGGGCAACGACCTACGGGTCAGCTAGTTACTATATATTATTGGATAGTAAGTTTACCACATATAAATGCTTTATGTAAGAAACTTTCGAGGGTTTTATTTTTAATGAGAAATCTTAAGTTGATTGTCAGCTCCTTGATGCCCTACAGATGATTTATTTCGGCTTGTTTCATTCACTGCTGATGTATGGTATTAGACTGTGGGGTAATTCCAGTCGCCCTTTCAAAGCTTTTTTTCTAGAAAAAATCTGTAAAACTTATTGAAGATTTATTGGATAGAGAGTCTTGTAAAGCCAGTTTCTCTACATTACAGATTTTGAAATCTTTATATAATTATTCAAATTTGATCTATGTTAAGCAGAATATTTAACAGTTTGTTAATCACACTCAAGACATATTTATAACACTAGAAATAAACAGGATCTTGTTACCCCTCTTAACATGGAACATTCTTACCCCTCTTGTCTTACGAGATCACATGGAAGCCAGAGCTTTCAACAAATTGAGCTATATAGTAAATTGCCAGGTTCTACACAATCATTGACTGAAAAGAAATTTAGAAACTGAGCATATCTGATTTCCTGAAAAAAGGCACCTACTACTCATTAAAGGAATATACGAATTCCAATGAAAATGATTTTAAATGTAAAATTCTAAGGTTAACTTAAAACAAATGGACTATTGCTAATTACATTGTATCACATGTTTAGAAGCAAAATAAAACTATTGTATTATATTGTAAGTCAGACAAAATTACTTTATATAAAAAAACGGTTAAGTTCTGAAGTAAATTTAAATAATGAATTTAATTTCAGAATCTATGTCACTAATTTTTAAGAAAAAAGTTTCTTACCTTTATTTCTGTTAAATCTTTTTTTTTTTACATGATACGCGAAGTTCCAAAGTTTTTTTACTTGTTCCAAAGTTAAGGTTGGGAAGGCGGTGGGTATTTATGGACACCCGGTATATATAATATTGGTAGTATATGTATAGGAAATATAAACAAGCATGACAAATCTGAAGTACCGAAATAAATAAATACATTTTTTTTTAATTAACACAATTACAAATATGGCACTGTCCAACAAAGAACTAAATTTAATCTATAAATAATTGACTCAATTCAATGGAACTTTATAAAAACATACAAACCATTTCCAATTACGTCTCTTGAAGGTTTCTATTCTCGTTCGTAACAAGAAAAATTAAACAGGTTTGAACAGTTATTGTCAGCAGAAACATGAGTGTGACTCACCTCACGTTATGTGTGGTAGCTACAAAAGGCTGGCTATGGTATACTTGCATGGGGGCGGGTGGCATTGAAACGGGCCAACTCGAGCAGGATTTATGCAAATTGTTGATATTACCAAGCTGTTAATCGGTAATGAAACACTTTTATTATGCGTTTTGGTGAAAGGAAATCTTTAGGTATACGGTTTAAACGCAACAATTGGCGAAATTGGTTGTAAAGGTAACTGAATGTATTCATATTATTGAGGTGGACAATATTTCGTGGAAGGCAGATACTTTAGGTTTAAATCCAATTTTCTTATCCTCTTATTCAGGTAAATGTTTACACAAGATTGGTTTTTACAAGATTATACAGGGTGTCCCAGGAGGAACCCGACAAACTTCTACGGTGTATTTCTCTCGTCAAAATAATGAAAAAAGTTCATATAAACATGGGTCCGGAAACGCTTCGTTAGCGAGTTATACAGAGTGCAAAATTTCGCCCGGATTTCAGTTCCCCCGTTGAAATGAAGCCAACTGAATTTTTTTTTGGCCTTAAGTAAGGTGTTAAATTTATTGAATTTTATGTAAAATGAACTGAAAAATTGAATAAAACAGATCCGAGACCTGTAACTACACCCATTTCTGAGATACCTGACAAAATAGACAAAATTCGTTTAAGAAATCAACACATACGAAAAATAAGACAGAAAATGCAATATCTGTTTATGAAATAAATAAACTTTATAATATGGCGAAACAAAACATTTTAGTTACTGAATCTTTTATTCCAATTTCCATACCTTACAAATGCTGTTCAAAATGATTTCCTTGATAATTTATGCACAATCTAGCTCGGTTAATGAAACTATTTGTAGCCCTTCCGATACCATCTCGGTCGTTCCTAAGTAGTTCACATGCGTTTAAAATTCGGTTCAATAATTCTTCTTTGGAATTAACAGGTTCTGCGTATACAAGTTGCTTTAAATGACCCCACAGGAAATAATCCAAGGGATTTAAATCGGGGGACCTGGGAGGCCAATTAATTGGTCCACCTCGACCAATCCATCTGCCCGAAAAACTTATCTGTAAGTGCTCTCTAACATTTTGTAAATAATGTGCCGGTGCGCCATCATGGTGGAATATCATTTGATGTCTTCTTTCAAGTGGTACATCTTCAAGCAGAACTGGCAGTTGATTCTCTAAAAAGTCTGTGTACACAAGACCAGTAAGGCGGTTTTCAAAAACAAATGGTCCAATTAACTGGTCCCCAATTATACCACACCATAGATTTATCGAAAATCGAATTTGAAAGTTTGACTCTACAACTGCTTTTGGATTTTCAGTTGACCACCGGTGACTATTCTTCAAATTTAGAATTCCGTATCTTGTAAACATCGATTCATCTGTGAATAAAATACAATTTACCTTATTTCGATTTTCTAACACCCATCGACAAAATTGTAATCTTAATGCACTGTCACCTGGATGAAGATTTTGAACTCTTTGTAAATGATATGGATAAAAGTTGTTTTCTTTCAATGTTCTCCAGACTGTACTACGAGATATGTTTAATCTATTTGAATGTCGGCGAGTGCTAAGTTGAGGACTGCGCTGTATCATGTCAATGATATTATCTTCTTCGCGTACATTCAGTATTACTGGACGTTCACTCGAACAAGTAATGGTTGGAAAAGATCCATTTGTTCGTAAATTATTGAAAACCGATGCAAATGTTTCGTGAGAAGGTGTTCTTCTATTTGGAAATCGTCTCTCATATTCACGTTTAGCTGCCCGACTATTTCCATTGGCAAAACCATAAACGAAAACAATATCTGCGTACTCTTGATTTGAAAATTTGAATGGCATCTTATCGTTAAAAAACACGAATAAAGTACAAATAATACAAACTGTACATACACCACACAAATCACAGAT
>JAGFPH010018081.1:1569-16791 GCA_018207615.1 Philaenus spumarius | reverse complement strand
GGTAAATATAATAGATCCGTTTGTGTATTTCAAACCACATACAACAAGAAGAGTTGACAAATTGAGTGGTACAAGACTAACACCCCCCTCCCCACCACACTACAAGAGTGCAGCTGGATGGTAGAGCTTCAATCGTCGCTACAGAAACAAGGTATTATCTCTCTCCCTGCAGTGCGAAAGTTTTGAAAATTGTGTTACTACTTGTCTCCTATTGTGGCTTTTTCATGTTTTCAATGCATTTCTTGCTCTGGGTTATTTAGTTTGTTAACACATTATTTATATAAAAGTAAAGTTGTCTAGTACAGAGTTTAGTTATTTTACTTTTTCACTATACTAAACTTATAGTATAGAGAAAGTATAGTGATCACAAAAAAAAAATCTATGTTGATATTTTCGTGGAAATGTCCGTTTTGGGACCCCCTGAGTCCAAAAAAGTGCTTCTTACAAAATGTCTGTCTGTATATCTGTGTGCATACAAAGCTAGAGAGAAAACTATTCGATCGATTTCAAACAAATTTTTACCAAACATGACAATTAGGCCTGCATTGATGC
The DNA here is from genome assembly GCA_018207615.1 of Philaenus spumarius. Classification (NCBI taxonomy): domain Eukaryota; kingdom Metazoa; phylum Arthropoda; class Insecta; order Hemiptera; family Aphrophoridae; genus Philaenus; species Philaenus spumarius. Next base: position 16,239 of record JAGFPH010018081.1, on the reverse strand, counting down.
ACGAAAAATGGTTTTGAACATTTTTGAAAAACAACCCCCTTTTTGGCAAAAAACCCCCCAAAAAATCAGTTATTATTTTTTTATAAAAAAAGGCTCTAACGATTTTGATAAAATTTTACTTATTTGTAGCCTTAACCCTACAATATGCAAAAAACCGTATCTTTCTAAAAATTCTCGTTTAGCTAGTAATAATAATAATAACTGATTTTTTGAAGTGTTTTGGCCGTAAAGAGGGTTGTTTTTCAAAAATATTCAAACCGTTATTTTGTGAATCTATACATACCTATTTGACGTGTTTGGTGCAAATTTGTTCGAAATCGATCGAATAGTTTTCTCTCTAGCTAATAATAATAATATTTATTAGTTAATCCCCTACTTTAATATCACCTATCCTACCCCTCCTACAATTATAAAGTCACGGTGAATCTGTTTAATAATTTAAATATGTTTGTAAGAAAGTATGTGCCAGTTCCTGGAACCGTTTATTTATTATTCTTTTTCAATAGTATTGCTTTTGTGTTATATTATAATATGTTGTAAGAATTCTATAAAGTATTTTTGTAACTATTTAAGTTATCATGTTTATTTAAAAAAATATATTTCATTTAGTTGGTATTTACGTCGGAACTAAACTTACCTAAAAATAAATATTTTTGTTGTATTGTTATAATTTAAAAATTGCACGCTTGAATTATTTTATCAAACAAATGTGAAATACAAATTAAATTTCTAAAATTACTTCTCTATTTGTAGTATGTACTATATAAATACGCAACTCTAGAATTGTTATCCAGAACGGTTTGAGATATGGATGTGTGGTTTTCACCATTGCTTTTGTCTTAAAATTCTACATTAAAACGATGTATCACATGACCCCTTTACTATTTAAAAAATTGTAAATTCAAAATCGTGGATTCAAGACGGCGGACCAAATTTTTGACATTTAAATAAAAATAATATTTTTACATATAGTTGGTCCCTCAATCACATCTACCATTAAATTTTCCTTGTATACGAAATATTAAGCCGTTTTCAGACTTTCACCCACCCTGATATATTTATATGTGTACTTATGTAGGTAGTGTGTAATGTAACCATTGTGGCGGATAAGAAAAGATCAGGATAGAACCAGGAAATGTATTTTATCACCATTATAGCTGCATAAATATATTAAGGTGCATACATTCAACTGGTTCCTCTTGAATATATTTCATATATATTTACACGGTCTAGGGTTGTAAATATATTCATGAGAAAGAATATTTATTTGTTAATACAGATGTGGAGATTTTTTAGACAAATTTATCAGGTATTATTTAAATAACACCACTGTAGGCTGCAAAAAGAATTGAGATTGTTTTAAATGTCACAATGCGAGATATTCAGTTTATTAATTCATAAATGCATTAAAACCGTACAAGTGAGATAACATCGACCAATATCTGGAGGATCAGGATAGCTCAGTTGGTAGAGTGTTGCTACGGAAAGGCAAAGGTCCTGGGTTAAAATCCTGTTCTCGGTTCATGTTTTTTCACTTGTAATTTAATTAATTTAACCCTTGCTGAGGAAAGCGTATAAGCAGGTAATTTATTACAAATTAAAAATAATAAAAAAATTATAATTCAATATTCAGATATTTTGAGATGATTTTTAGCATTAGGCAACATTTATAATTCAAAAATATATTGTTCATAACTTTTACAAATTAATATGCCTTCATAGTTATTGAGGTTCATAACCAGATAGTTATGTAGCGATATATTCATTTTAGTTAAATCTTCTAAACTATGACACGTACGAAGACTTCCTAGGCCTGCTAATATTTTTATTAATGAAACAAAATCGATTTTTTTAAGTGTGAAGAAATCACTTCTTCAAATTAAAATTTAACCTGTATATTAATAAACTGTGTTTTTGTACTAAATTTCGAAGTTTTCATGGCAACAGGATAAAGCTAAATGTGTGTTGTATAAATTTCTGCTGGACTCCAGGAAAGACAGGTTAAATTAATCTTGGTAGAATATTATTAATAACTTTTGAATAGTTACTTTCGTACTGGTCGTTTGTAATTCTGTTTTATTTTGTTGACAGTTAATTTTCAGGGATATTAAATAATATATTAAATAATTATATATAAATAATTTCACACATAACATAAAATCAATCAGTAAGTTAACATTATATTTTGAATAAAAACAAACTTGTACAAAATAAAAAACTTTATATGCAGTAAATCATTCACCATATGTGGATGTTATCGTAATAGTAAAATTATTATTATTCTTTAAATATTGCAACAAAAATTCCCATTTTCTTTATTTATCGTGCCCAGCTAAAACTTTGTCCCAAAAAGCACGACACGTTTTTCGTTTTAATCTTCAAATATTTTGATAGATAGTAAAAATTCAAAATCAACAATTTTCAGGACAATCTGTAGCGTGTTAGGAATTGTGTTTTATTTATATTATTATTTTCTGCTTTTTAGTCTTGTGTGAGTAAAATTTTGCAATCGATTTTGATAATCTTGGTTAGATTTTGACAGGCATTTGTGAGCTACGTTTAATGATTTAAGCTTCTGGTTCATCGAGCAATTAGTTTAAGATCGATTGATACATTTGTACCAAACAGGCAAACAAGCAGACAAGAAAGCGAGTTAGTAAAAACGCGGTAATAAATGATAAATGAATCGGAGCACATTTTGTACTCTCAATTATCTCGTGGACTTCATTTGTAAGTAAGCTGAAATATTGTGTTATCAAGGTAACTGCGTATTTTGTACTATTTCAATTATCTTTATCATTGTGGTACTATGGTTTAAATGCCATCTCATATTATTATAAGTACTTTTATGGCAGAAAATTTTCAACAGAACTATAGAATTTGATTGTATCTAACGTTCTTGAATGTTCTAGAAACCGGAATTGGCCTATAAAGACCTATAAGACATACAACTTGTTACATATTACAGGAGATGAAAATATTTGTATTTAGTTCTTTCGCGTCTAAGTTTTAAATTTTTGTTAGACAAAAATACTTACACTCCCAAAAAAAAAAAAAAAAAAAAAAAACGGCTGAAATACTGGCGCACAGCTGATCATGTATGTTGGTTTATGGACACTAAGGAACGAAACTCATTCGCTTTTTTTCCAATTGAACTCTCAATTATTTATCAGATATGTATTTCATTCGTTTATTCATAGCTACGAGAGAAGCTGTAGGTACATGATTAGCAAAGTTAAATAAATTTTAAAAGCTAGTATAACATCAGTAAAGTATAACTAAAACTACACGTTATAAAATTACGAATGTAGACCATTTCTTTTTGAAGTTGAATGAACTCCATATTGTATTTCCTTCTTAATAAAGCACTGGCTTTGTGTTTTAAATAAATTACTTTAAAATATATTATTGGAAAATACAGGCTTGTAACATTTTAATATTGTCGTTCAAATATTTGTTTTAAACCATGCCAATTAAATCCGTCCTTTGTAAAACATTCCACTTAATTTAAGTTTTAACGGATCGTGGATTTAAAATATTTGCTGAGATTGATATTTCAATAATTGTTTTGCCTTAATTTTAGTTTGAAAATTAAAATTATTTTTGTATGAAAATATAAAGAACTGGAATTAAATGGCTAATAGTTTAGATAAAAATTACGAATAAACTATGTCTATGAGAGTCAGTTGAAAACACCTACAAGACAAAATCAACTGATTGTGTTTTCTGTTTGTGAACTTGATTGATCAACCTAACTCGTACACTTTAAAAACTCAAAACAGTAATATTATAAAAACATCTCCAAATAAAAGAAGACCAAGAATTTTATAATTTTATATATATGTAAATGTGTTTTTTAAATTACATATTTACTACAACTAGAACTATTCTTAAAGACCTAATACTAAAATGCATTGACTGAATATTCTTAGTGCGTTTCCTTTGAACCTATTATTAAGAAGAGAAGAGAGCCTTTTTTTCAAATAACCTTTTTATATTAGGACTTCTTAAATTCGATTTATCAAATGCCTGTTAAGTTTTTTTATTTTTAAAATTGTTGTTTATATGCAGCTGACGCTGACGATATTAAATGAAACCTTAAGTTAAACTTCATACAGCATGCATTTAAAAAATAACTTGTTTTGTTTGTTACAACATTTTTGTTAACTTGATGTAATGGGAACAACGTAGTGTATAATATTTTGTATTAAAGTATATTTTTAAAATATTTGGAAAAAATTGCATAACATTTAAAGTTATATCCGTTGTGTTAATTTATACTCTAATTAAATTAGAGTAGCTGCGTTAACAGGTAGGCCTAATTTAAAAAGACGGCTTTTAATTTTTCTGTTCTACTTTGGGAACTGTTCTTTAATCTTATTCATAAAGAACAGATAAGAATCACCAAAAATGTTTTAAATCAACCAAAAAATATTAGGTTTTATCTGTTTGCTTCATTATAAATAATGCAGAAATTTACCAGAGTAACGATATAAATTTACGATTTAAAAAAACTTGTTATAATTTTAGTACATTAAATTTTTTTTATTTGCTAAAGAAAAGACATTAAAATTACTGCAAACTAAAAAAAATATTAACATATTTTTAAATACAAAACCACAATATTATACAGTACAACCACAAAGGCCGTCACACTCAAGTGAGAGCATTAACACAAGGAATGGTAACAGAATAGTGTAGCAGATGGTAGTGCATCTTATAATATAAACAGGTAAGTAGAGTCCGCGGCAGTATAGCGCCAAAAGTGGTGGGGGAAGGTCATTGACCTTGGGCCACGCCCCCTTTTTTGGGGTTTTTTAAAGCCACGCCCCCTTTTTTTGGGGGTCCTAACCTAAGCCCATTTTTGGGGATTTTGGATTTAGGGTTTTTTTTGGGTGGGTCCTAAATTGACATTTTTTGGAATTTTTAGATTTTTAAAAATTTTTGATTTTTGGGAATTTTTGAAGATTTTTGATTTTGGGGAATTTTTGAAATTTTAGGAATTTTGGATTTTTAAGGATTTTTGATTTTGGGGAATTTTGAGCCGCCATCTTTTTTTTGGCAGCCATCTTGTTTTGTAATAATTAATATTTAATTTAATTTAATTTTTTTTCTTTGAAAAAGTTTGGGTGTCTCCGAGAGTCAAAAGCGGGTATCACCATGACCCAAGTCCTCAACGTTAGCGGTTAGGCTATGCCGACTCTGTTAAGAAGGGACTTTCTTGTGAAGTATATATGTTTAACATCCGTCATCAACCTTGTATCAGATACAAGGTGTTATAGTGTCGTTGGAATATAGTATAAATTGCATTATAACAACCCGTACATTACCGATCGTTCTCGAGTAAATCCGAATCGGACTTAGAAGAAATTAAAAGCTTTAAATGTTATAGTGTCTTTGGGATATAATATAAATTGCATTATATAATCCCGTACATTACCGATTGTTCGCGAATCCAACCGAATCGGACTTAGAAGAAATTAGGAGCTTTAAATGATATAGTACCCGTGTAATATAGTATAAATTGCATTATATAATAACGAACATTACCGATTGTCTCCGAATAAATCCGAATCGGACTTAGAAGAAATTAAGACGTGCAAACCGGTATTTTCCGAACGTAAGGCTCTACCGCAACCCCCGCATGCCATACTTAGGCGAAATAAAACTTAGGCTAACCATAGGCGCTAACGCAACCCCTTGTAATATATTTCTACCGGTCTTACCCGAACCAAAACGCAGGACTTGACTGAACTTAGGCTTCGCTGTACCCTGAATTATTTGTGTAAAATGTGATATAATGTATGGAAAACCAAGCTAACCCAAACGTAAGGTTCTGTAAGAGTTCAACCGAAGGGCACTTAGCCGAAATAAAACTTTGGCCAACCCTAGGCTCTCCCGCACCCCGTGCATATGATATACACTGTTTCTAGCAGTCTTACCCGAACAAAAACGCCGGACTTGACCGAGCTTAGGCTTCGCTGTACCCCGAATTATTTTTATAAAATGTGTTATAACGTATGGAAAACCGAACTACCCTGAACGTAAGGTTCTGTTCGAGTTCAAGCCGAACTTAGCCGAACTAAAATTTTGGCTAACATTAGGCTCGGCCGTAACCCATGCGTATGATATACGTAATTACATACCCGATCAAAATGTAACGTAATGTTTCTAAAAAAGTAAAACAAGTTGTATTCTGTCTAATTCAACCCACGGGGTCACTCTTCCCCCAAATTTTGCAACAAAATTTCGAAAAAAGGGAAATGTTAATGTTTTTAACGGAGGCTTAAGTGCAAACGAATTCTAAAATATATTTCGTACACGCAGGCAGCTATTCAGTGCCTTCGTGTATAGACAGATTCCCCGCATAAGGTTATTAATATAAAATTTGCTCAACTAAAACGATCTTTCCCGAACGTAAGGCTCTGCCAAATCCAATTCGTATGATATAACTGTTTCTACCGGTCTTTTTCGAACATAATTCTCTGCCGCAACTCTTACAAATCGTAACTAACCGAAATAAAACTTTAGCTAACCTAATCTTAGGCTCCGCCGCACCCTTGTGTATAGTACAAATAGAAAATACCGGTTTGCAAGTCTTAATTTCTTCTAAGTCCGATTCGGATTTATTCGGAAACAATCGGTAATGTTCGGGATTATATAATGCAATTTATACTATATTACGAGGGTACTATAACATTTAAAGCTCTTAATTTTGACTATGTGGCCTTCGGTTGGATTCGGGGACGATCGGTAATGTTCGAGTTGTTATAATGCAATTTATACTATATCCTAACGACACTATAACAACTTGTATCTGATACAAGGTTAATGACGGATGTTAAACATATATACTTCACAAGATAGTCCCTTCTTAACAGAGTCGGCGTAGCCTAACCGCTAACGTTGAGGACTCGGGTCATGGTGATACCCGGTTCGACTCTCGGAAACAGCCAAACTGTTTTCAAAGCAAAAAATTAAATTAAATTAAATATTAATTATTACAAAACAAGATGACTGCCAAAAAAAAAATGGCCCAAAATTCCCCAAATTCAAAAATCTTAAAAATCAAAAATTCCCAAAATCTTCAAAAATTCCCAAAAATCAAAAATCTTCAAAAATCCAAAAATTCTAAAAAATGTTATTTTAGGTTAGAACCCCCCCCAAAAAAAACCCAATATCCAAAATCCCCAAAAATTGGCTTAGGTTAGGAACCAAAAAACCTAAAAACACAAAAAAAGGGGCGTGGCCCAAGGTCAATGACCTTCCCCCACTCCATTTTACGCCAAAGTATCCGGGACTCTACTCAGGTAGTGTAAAGAAAGATCGGAACAGATGCCGAGAACCGATAGGCTATGCTACAACACGGAACAAATTTAAAACACAGAATAGGTGAATTTCCATTGGCTTACAAAGAACAGTGAGAACAGATAGTCTGTCATCTTATTGGTTAGACTATAACTGACGTAATTCAGAAATCTTGTGAGGGAAAAGTTGAGAACAGAATATGACAATACTTGCCTTCTTATTAGTCGATGTGTTTGGACGTAGATATAAAGAGCAGGAACAGCTATTGTTCAGCATACTATTCTTTGAAATAACTGTTCTCGAAAACCTGTTCTATTCTTTCAGGCATATCTCTACTCTACAATAGGCAACACTTTCTGTAATTCACAATTTAATATCTAATACGAATCAAAAACACACTAAATGTTTTATTCTGATTTCTCAAATCAACTTTCGTAAACTTAATTTAAACCAGAGACAGATAGCACATATTTCCAGTAGAGATAATTAGTTACTTATAAATTATAATTGCCTTTATTTATGATTTAAATAGTATTATTTAATTAAACCGTAAGGTCTTTTTATAAACTAAACTAGAGGGCTCCACCCCCTGCTCGCTTAGCTCGCATACAATCGCAGTGACTTGCGTAGAAGAACATTTATAAGGATGTAACATATTTTTTTTTATTTTTAAATTCCTTAGTTTACTAAGGGTTCTAAGCAAAGTATAACAATCAAAATTTTTTATATTGGCTGTTACTACTTTTTCACCCCCTTAGCAGCACGCGACAAAATTTCAATTTCTATTATGCATGTTTTATGTATGTTGTAAGAAATAAATGTACACATTTTTAGCTAACTAAGTTTAAGGATAATATAACAAAAAATGTTAACTGTTTTGGGGTCGTACAGTAATCACATTTTCAAAATATTCAAATCTCGTAAAATTTTTCTATATAGGATCTTGTAAGAAATAAATGAACAAAATTTCACTTCTCTAGCTTTAAGGAAAGTATAACAATTTTAATAGTTATTGTTTTATCGGTTATTTCAACCCTTAAATAATCAAAATTAATTCTAGCTTATGTTTTCTCAGTAATAGTGTAGCTTTTTATTAGTCGGTTCATTATTTTCAATCGGTTCAGTAGTTTCAGAGATTACCCCCTACGTACAAACAAACAAAATTTGTTTACCTCTTTATAATATTAGTATAGATAACGATATGTTTGCAAGTAATTTTTTTTACTTTCTCACTATACTATAGTATAGAGAAAGTATAGTGATCGCAAAAAAAATCAATGTTGAGATTTTTGTGGAAATATCCGTTTTGGGACCCCCTGAGTCCAAAAAAGTGGTTTTTACAAAATGTCTGTCTGTATGTCTGTATGTATGTATGTCTGTATGTATGTATGTCTGTATGTAGACAAAGCTAGAGAGAAAACTATTCGATCTATTTCAACCAAATTTGCACCAGACATGTCCAGTACGCCTGTATAGATGCACGAAAAAGGGTGTTGAAAAATTTTGAAAAACAACCCCCTTTTTGGTCAAAAAACCCCCAAAAAATCAGTTATTATTTTTTTATAAAAAAACGGCTCTAACGATTTTGATAAAATTTTGCTTATTTGTAGCCTTTAATGTGCCCTACCATATACGAAAACCCGCATCTTTCTAAAAATTCTCGTTTAGCTAATAATAATAATAATAACTGATTTTTGGGGGTTTTTTGGCCATAAAGGGGGTTGTTTTTCAAAATTTTTCAAAACCTTTTTACGTGCATCTAAAAAGACCTAATTGACGTGTTTGGTGCAAATTTGTTCGAAATCGATCAAATAGTTTTCTCTTTAGCTAATAATAATAATATTTATTAGTTAATCGCCTACTTTAATAAAAGTATACAAAGCTAGAGAGAAAACTATTCGATTGATTTCAACCAAATTTGCACCAGACATGTCCAGTACGCCTGTATAGATGCATGAAAAAGGGTTTTGAACAATTTTGAAAAACAACCCATTTTTGGCCAAAAAACCCCCAAAAAATCAGTTATTATTTTTTTATTAAAAAACGGCTCTAACGATTTTGATAAAATTTGGCTTATTTGTAGCCTTTAATGTGCCCTACCATATACAGAAACCCGCATCTTTCTAAAAATTCTCGTTTAGCTAATAATAATAATAATAACTGTTTTTGGTGGGTTTTTGGCCATAAAGCGGGTTGTTTAAAAAAAATTTCAAAACCATTTTACGTGCATCTATGAAGACATAATTGACGTGTTTGGTGCAACTTTTTTCGAAATCGATCGAATAGTTTTCTCTCTAGATAATAATAATAATATTTATTAGTTAATCTCCAACTTTAATAAAAAAAACTCTCCTACCCCACCCTACAAGTCACAGTGAATTTGTTTAGTAATTTAAATGTATTTGTGAGAAAGTATGTGCCAGTTCCTGGTACGGTTTATTTAACATAGTGTTTTAGTAAGTAGTGTCTTATTATGTTTGCCCACGACTGTACTTAGTACACATTATTGTACAAATTATAATTTATGTCATATTAATCGTGAACATTATTATGAAAGGAAATGAAACGTTTATGATTCTGAAAGTACTGTATCACAGATGTCTGTGTTGCCATTATGTCCGATAGACTAAATTAGGCCTAACGTAAAATTGTCTTGTTAAGGTTGTTATCCGAATCAGCTGTTTTATCTATTATTTTATACAGTTGGTTGATATGGAATGCATAAAACTTCAAATAATAAAATTATAAATTACTTTTAAACTATAAATTAACAGGCAGACGAACGAAGAGTTTTGTTTATTAGTTCATTGCATACCATTAGTTGAAATGACTTAGCGAACTTGTAAGAAATCAATGACTTACAAAGAAACAACGGCTTACAAGGAATGCTACAAATTGTAGCAATAAAACATTCCTGGAGCGACTCTCCTTCAGGTTGACTGCTGAGGTATTCCTGCTTTAAATACTCAAACAATGTCCTCTAACATTCCTTGCCTGGGTCCTTTCTTTGCAACGAGGTACTTTAATATAATAAGATGCTAGCCAACTGCTTGGCATTTATAATAGATGGAAGAATTATTCGTATAAACAAAGTTTTAGTCGCAAGTCAATTTGTTTTATAAAAGTACATTTTTAGCAATTTCTTCTGCATGGGCTTCAGTTGCATGGGCTTTGTGTTTTAATGGAAGGTATGTTTTAGTATACCGACGGAAATTAGCAGACGGTACACAAAAATTATTGCATGACATGTTTTGATAAAGTGCTAATCCGTATTTAGTATAAGCTTTATTGATGGCAAAAACCAAATTCACATTTGATTATATTCACCGCGTGGAATATTCTCCGAGGTTCCAGCATAAATGCGTTCAGACAGCTGGTTTTCAGGACAACATTTTATTCACATGTTTGGGCTGCAACAATTGTTGCGAAATGTTATCAAGAAAAATGTTTAGCGAATGGACAGGAATCGTTGGAGTTCATTTAGTTGGACCATACCTTACGTCTGAACTCCAACGTTTATCCGACCTTTAATTCATTTGATATTCATTTTTTGGGTGCCAAGTCACAAATAAATATAATATATTATTTACCTTTTAGGTCCTTACAGTCCCACTTTCTAAGATAGAATACCATAAAGAAATAAATATCATAAAACACATAGCTGTAGCAAACGGCTATAAGAGTTCCGTAATAGACAAATTGATAAAAAGCCATAGTAAAAGAATAAATAGAATGAACCCAATTAATGAAACAACCAGAGACAACAAATACGTTTCCTCAGAATACACCAGCCTCTTACCTAATGTGTTGAACAACATTCTCAAGAAATGCAACATCACCCTTGCATTCCGCACAACGAATAACATATTTTCATCTCTTAAACGTAGAACGGACACCCCCATCGAACATAAATCCGGCGTTTATAAAATAAAATGCCCTTAGTGTAACATGTATTAAATAGGACAGACCAGGAGAGATTTCATAGACCGGTACAAAGAACACCTACCCTGCAACAAAACCAACATCACTAAGTCGAACTACGCGCGTCACCTTGTTGAATACGAACATGATCCAGGTGATTTTAAATCCAGCGTAGAAGCGATACACGTTTGCAAAAAAGGAAGATTAATGAATGCGAATGAAGAATTTGAAATATACAGAGCCTTCAAAAACGATCCGGATAATATCTTAAATGATCATCTTTCATTCCAATCGCATCGGTTGTATGACACGGCTTTAAATTATTTAAAGAAAGCGCCTAACAGAGGCCGTTATCAGCTTGACAGTTAACCCTTGCCGGCAGTACGTAGATAGACATGACCGAGTGCACTACGGTGGCAGACACGTTGAGGTTTTTATGTGTGTTTGTGTATGTGTTGTGTGTGTGTGTGTTTTTTTTTAATGTGTGACGTGCTCATATGAGTGAAATTAGTATCTGATGATGGGGTCAAGACCCCGAAACTAGTCATAATCTTCGCAACTGAAGTCACAAGACGGACCTAAAAGGTAAATAATATATTATATTTAATTAATTGCAGATCAGAAACGATATGAGGTTCCAACATGAAGGAGCTCCAAATCGCTCTGCCGATACCTCCTGCTGAGATCACCTAAATATTACATTTGAGGAGAGGAGTTTTTTTGGTAAATTTATGTACAACATCGCAACTACACTCCATCACATGAATTATTATTTATTAAAAATTGTATGTTACATTCCTTTTGTTGCATTGTCTTTTGTCTGCTTTTAATTAATATAAAATAAACTGTTGGTTTAGAATAATAATTACCTGATTCTAAGTTTGCCGAATTTGTTACTAATAAATGTGTTTTGGTTCGATGTACGCCTAACCTAAAATTATGTTAAGTTTTTAACCAAATTATTTGTTTTATTTATAATATGTAGCAATAGATTATTGAATTGAATGATAATACAGTAAATATTTGTCGTTGTTATTTGATGGTGTTTCCTCTTAGTTTGTTAATCTAACATAAAAAAGCTGTTGGTTGTGAAGAATAATAAATTATTCAACATTTTATAAGATGATTGATATGCTAGTGAATGTTTAAACAACACATTTTTTGCTAAACTTTTGATTGGAACAGCTGTTTTATCTGATATAGTAAAGTGAATTCCCAAAATTTCACGATTTTTACGCTTTAAAATAAATATTTTGCTAAATTAATTCTTTATTGTTGACTATGATCCCATAAGGACATTCCTTTAACATAAGTAGGTTTTGCTCTACTTTGATAAAAACCCGAACCACAAAACAAGGAACAAAAACAATAACCAAACAACTAAATTGTAAGTTATGTTTAATACGTTACCCTTATGTTCATTTCGATGACATTGTCATCATCCTCAGAGGGTTTTAACACTACTCATTTTTAAATCAGTGTCATTTGTCGCCACAGTGCTTTTTTATTCGTTTAATTTGATTCTGTGTCAGCCATTCGGCCAGGTCAAATTTATATATTTATATACTATAATATAGATAAAGTTTAAGGTTTTATATAGCAGCAAATTTTAAATTGTGTTTTTCTACGATTTTGAAACTTTGTACAATCACTCATATAGCTTGATAATTTTGTTGTAGCTTAAATGTCACTGAAGATGAAGAATTTGTGGTTGAAACGAGTTGGGCAATTAAACTTATTTTTGTGAGAATTCTGTTAAGTGTTTTTATTTTTAAACACACGCATGTATAGCTAAACATATTTGTATGCAATTCCAAGTTTCCATCTCAAAGCGCATCATATTTTTAAAACAACATAACATACAAAAATGTACACAGACAGAAAATAAATTAAGCGTTAGAGAGCTCATACTGTAAAATATATTTGTCTCACTCCAAGGAGCAATTTTCACTGAACGCTTTCAGGTTGTTCCGGGATACATTGTATAATTAAAGCATAAATATTGTTACCTAACCTGAATATCATGAAATTAACTTTTATTGTATTTAAATGTCATACACATTAAATGCCCTGCCATAACATTCAGTCTGCTAGTCACAATTTGCAGTCATCTTTCATCATGTGTTAGCATCTGACATTACAGTCCGATGTATTTTCATGTACATGTATGTGTCGAATCAAATCGATACAGGACTAGAAACATATTAATCTTTAAATTAAATTGAGAATGTATTTCAACCTAATTGTCTATGGAATTTATAACAAAAGACGTTAGAAAATTCTCAGATAAGAATAATTGTTACTTTTTAATAAATTTTGAAGTTAAGTATTTACTGTCAGTAAATTTTTGTATTAGGCATAGTTTTAGGTGTAATAATGCATTTATTTTTTAGTTTATAGCTGTTAAAATTTTACTGTTTCATTACTTTAAAATCTCACGGTGGCAAACTTTCTAAATACTTCTACAGAACTGATGGCTGGATAGCTTGAAATATTTATCAGCCATAGCATATTTTAAAACAAATAAATAGCACATAGTTCAATATCACAATAACAGTTATCGCCTCGTTACTTCCATTAAAACAGTATCAAATTTAAAACAATACGTAAATGGTTTATTGTGTTAGACTGTTTGAAACCAAATTAACATGGGCAGTTTTCCTGGAAACCGAAGTTATTGCAATTAAAATTGTTTGAGTGCTTTGGCTTATTTAGCGGTATAATATTCCCTGTGGAACTAAATCCGTATAAATAATAACTTTTTCTATAGTTTGTATTATTCTAAAATTCTTTCCGAACATTTAATAATTAATACATGCATATTTTCTACAAATCTTCGTAAGAAATACAATTTTAAACTATTCTTTTTGATTTGAGTTTTAAATGTTTTGTTCAAAAGTGCAACCTCATCATAAAATTTACCCTGACGACGAACTATCATGGTGCAATAAAACAAGTCCTTAATGCCAATTGACAAAGTTTAATGTATTCAGATGTTAAATAAATATTTGTACCTGTGTACCCGTCTGTGGTCTGTAGATCACCCAAGGCTACCGCGGTTTCAAAAAACCAAGTTTTCATCATCAGGCTCAACACAATATGTCGGATTATTCCATTAGAAGTCGTCATAACATATAAAACGTAAAAAAAAACACACAACACAACACAACACATCACAAGTACAACACTGAAGTTACGTTCGAAAACTGATTATCGCGAGAAAATGTGTGCGATGCAAGCACCGGTCGAATCGTAACTCAGTTACGTAACATTCAGTATAGTAGACAATCGCATATATTTATTCAGTACAGTAGACAATCGCCTATATTTATTCAGTATAGTAAACAATCGCATATATTTATTCAGTATAGTAGACAATCGACTATATTTATTGAGTATAGTAGACAATCGAATATATTTGTTTAGTATGGTTAACAATCG